>QNTS01005358.1:0-16871 GCA_003317085.1 Hucho hucho | reverse complement strand
GAGAGAGAGAGAGAGAGAGCGAGAGAGAGAGAGAGAGAGAGAGAGAGAGAGAGAGAGAGAGAGAGAGAGAGAGAGAGAGAGAGAGAGCGAGAGAGAGAGAGAGAGAGAGATTGTAGATGGATTGATAGATATTTAGATCATGTTAGAATATTAATTCTATTGTGTTGTGTGGCACCATGCTCTTAACTCAGATCATCAGCAACACTGACACTGCAGAAGGATTGGTCACTCACTTTGGACCTCTCGGTCATGGGACTCCCTCAGTTTGTGGAGGAGATTGTTGAAGCCATCCAGAGCCATGGAAACACTGCTGTCACAGCTGACCTTTACACAGGACCCCTCTTTCTCTCTCTCTCTCTCTCTCTCTCTCTCTCTCTCTCTCTCTCTCTCTCTCTCTCTCTCTCTCAGCCGTCATCCACTACAGAAATGTCCTCAACTGGGGAAGAAAACCAACCAAAGCATAATACTGTAGGTTCAGGTTTCCACAAGAGCATGCCAGAGCACAGCAGGCCTTAAGGCCTGAACTTCCACAAATAGGAGGCAAACTTAATGAAGATATATTGGAAATGATAACAACTTGGAAATGATGACTACTTGGAAATGATGACTACTTGGAAATGATAACTACTTGGAAATGATAACTACTTGGAAATGATAACAACTTGGAAAAGCTAACTATACGTTTTTTAAGGTCTTCGCCAAAGGCCTCAATTTGCGTGTACTGTGTGTATGTGTGTGTGTAATGCAAATTCGTGATGCTGGTAAGGCAGAGTCAGGCGCAGGACAACAAAATGAGTGTTCATGAAGTTTACTCAAAATAACAATACGAGTGTAAAACAAACACTCGAAAACACGGAATAAAAAACAACAAACAATCACACACAAAAACATGGGGGAAACAGAGGGTTAAATAAGGAACATGTAATCATGGGAATGTTAACCAGGTGTGTGAAAAGGGAAGACAAAACCAACAGAAAATGAATAATTGATCGGGCGGCTAGAAGACCGGTGACGTCGACCGCCGAAAGCCACCCGAACAAGGAGAGGGACCAACTTCGGCTGAAGTTATGACAGTACCCCCCCCTTGACTCGCGGCTCCAGCAGCGCGCCGACATCAGCCTCGGGGACGACCCGGAGGACGAGGCGCAGGGGATCCGGGTGGAGACGGTGAAACTCCCGCAGCAACGAAAGGTCTAGGATGTCTCTCACCGGCATCCAGCATCTCTCCTCCGGACCGTACCCCTTGAGTCCATGATGGCTCGCACAGTATACGCTGGGGCCCCCTCGATGTCCAGAGGAGGAACCTCCCGCACCTCAGACTCCTGGAGTGGACCAGCCACCACCGGCCTGAGGAGAGATACATGGAACGAGGGGTTAATACGGTAATCTGGGGGAAGCTGTAACTTTTAACATACCTCGTTCAATCTCCTCAGGACTTTAAAGGGCCCCACATACCGCTGACCCAGCTTCCGGCAGGGCAGGCGGAGGGGCAGAGTTCGGGTCGAGAGCCAGACCCTGTCCTCCGGTGCGAACACCGGGGCCTCACTGCGGTGGCGGTCGGCGCTCGCCTTCTGCCGCCTCACGGCTCGTTGCAGTTGCGCATGGGCGGCCTCCCAGGTCTCCTCCGAGCGCCTAAACCATTCAGCCACCGCAGGAGCCTCGATCTGGCTCTGATGCCACGGTGCCAGAACCGGCTGGTACCCCAGCAATCTCTGCCCAGGGGATGAAAGCCGCTCACTCCCCCGGCCGGTCCTGGCAATAGGACCGCAGAAACCTACCCACATCCTGGTTGACTCTTTCCACCTGCCCGTTACTCTCGGGGTGAAAACCTGAGGTAAGGCTGACCGAGACCCCCAGACATTCCATGAACGCCCTCCAAACCCTGGACGTGAATTGGGGACCCCGATCAGAAACAATATCCTCAGGCACACCGTAATGCCGGAAGACATGGGTGAATAGGGCCTCCGCAGTCTGTAGGGCCGTAGGGAGACCGGGCAAAGGAAGGAGGCGGCAGGACTTAGAAAACCAATCCACAACGACCAGGATCGTGGTGTTACCCTGTGACGGCGGAAGATCCGTCAAGAAGTCCACCGACAGGTGTGACCAAGGTCGCTGTGGAACGGGTAGGGGCTGTAACTTCCCTCTGGGCAGGTGCCTAGGCGCCTTGCACTTGCCGCACACCGAGCAGGAGGAAACATAAACCCTCACGTCCTTAGCTAAGGTGGACCACCAGTACTTCCCAATAAGACAGCGCACGGTCCGACCGATGCCAGGATGACCAGAGGAGGGGGACGTGTTAGCCCAATAGATCAGCTGGTCGCGGACAGCAGACTGAACGTACATACGCCCAGCTGGACACTGAGGTGGAGTGGGCTCTGTACGTAACGCCCGCTCAATGTTCGCGTCCAGCTCCCACACCACCGGTGCCACCAGGCAAGAGGCCGGAAGTATGGGAGTGGGATCTATGGACCGCTCCTCTGTGTCAAACATCCGGGACATTGTCTGCCTTAGTGTTTTGGGAACCTGGTCTGTAGGATAGGGTGAAAACAAAACGGGTGAAAAACATGGCCCACTTTGCCTGGCGAGGGTTAAGTCTCCTCGCCGCCTGGATGTACTCCAGATTGCGGTGGTCGGTCCAGATGAGAAAAGGGTGTTTAGCCCCCTCAAGCCAATGTCTCCACACCTTCAGAGCCCTGACGACACCCAACAGCTCCCGGTCCCCCACATCTTAGTTACGCTCCGCCGAGCTGAGCTTCTTCGAAAAGAAGGCACAGGGGCGGAGTTTAGGTGGCGTACCCGAGCGCTGAGACAGCACAGCTCCTATCCCAGCCTCGGAAGCATCCACCTCCACTATAAATGCCAAAGAGGGATCCGGATGAGCCAGCACGGGAGCCGAGGTAAACAGAGCTTTCAGGTGACCAAAAGCCCTGTCCGCCTCAGCTGACCACTGCAGTCGCACAGGTCCCCCCTTCAGCAGTGAGGTAATGGGAGCCGCTACCTGACCAAAGCCCCGGATAAACCTCCGGTAGTAGTTGGCAAACCCTAAAAACCTCTGCACTTCCCATACCGTGGTGGGAGTCGGCCAATTACGCACGGCTGAAATGCGGTCACTCTCCATCTCCACCCCTGATGTGTAAATGCGGTACCCTAGGAAGGAGACGGACTGTTAGAAGAACAGACATTTCTCAGCCTTGACGTACAGGTCATGCTCCAACAGTCAACCAAGCACCTTGCGCACTAGGGACACACGCTCGGCGCATGTAACGGAGTAAATCAGAATTTCTTCGATATACACCTCTACACCCTGCCCGAGCAAGTCCCAGAAAATCTTGTCTACAAATGCCTAGAAAACTGATGTAGCATTCATTAACCTGTACGGCATGGCGAGGTACTCATAGTGCCCTGAGGTGGTACTAAATGCCGTCTTCCACTCGTCCCCCTCCCGGATTGTATGCGCTCCTGAGATCCAATTTTGTGAAGAAGCGTGCCCCATGCATTGACTCAATCGCACTGGCTATGAGAGGCAGCGGGTAGCTGTACCTCACAGTGATCTGATGGATACCTCGATAGTCCAAGTAGTTATCATTTCCAAGTAGTTATCATTTCCAAGTAGTTATCATTTCCAAGTAGTTATCATTTCCAAGTAGTCATCATTTCCAAGTAGTCATCATTTCCAAGTAGTCATCAATTCCTTATCTTATGTTCTACAAGTCTACATATAAATCATAGATAAAGGAACATTGTTGGTGAAATCTATATAATATTTCTGACAGGACTGCAGGGGACACTGCAGTCCTGTCTTGTGATATCCTTACATTAAGGCTATGAAACATAACATGTCTGAGAGGAGCAGTACAGTAGACTATAACATGTCTAGAAGAGCAGTACAGTAGACTATAACATGTCTAGAGGAGAGGAGCAGTACAGTAGACTATAACATGTCTAGAGGAGCAGTACAGTAGACTATAACATGTCTAGAGGAGCAGTACAGTAGACTATAACATGTCTAGAGGAGAGGAGCAGTACAGTAGACTATAACATGTCTAGAGGAGCAGTACAGTAGACTATAACATGTCTAGAGGAGAGGAGCAGTACAGTAGACTATAACATGTCTAGAGGAGAGGAGCAGTACAGTAGGTTCTGTGAGGATCAATGCAGTTGACTGTTCCATGGACATTCACAGAAATTAACGCAGGAATAACTCTTAAGTCACACACATTAATAAAGAATGAAATATTTGTTTTGACTTAGGCCTTGTTCTTCTCTATTTTTCTATTCTTATTTATGTCTGTGTGAATCCAAGTAGAAGAGGAGGGTGGGAGGGTGTGTCAACACACTCTAAACACCATGAAGCATTTTTTGATCTGAGCCCTTCTCAGAAGCAGCATGTTGGGATACGTTGTCTTTACTGTCCCAAAATGTTGCAGCAAAGCAAGAGAAGACCTGTCTCTCCAACGGTCTGCCTTTCCCTGCTCACAGAGTGTTGCTTAACAGGCTCTCAGTTCAAACTGTAACATACGCACGTATTACATACATTTAGATTGTAGACATATGAGATAGAACACACACTATGCTTTTGACAGAAAACGTTTCATTGATCGAGGTAAAGGTCCATAATTTACCCCCTTTAAAAAAAAAAAATTCACAGATCAATAGGCCTGAATTACTCATATCATTGTATCTGTGCTATATCTGTCCTAGAGGTCTAAATGTATGTACGCCTATAGAACAGAAATGGGCAGGGTAGCCTGGTGGTTAGAGCGTTGGACTAGTAACCGAAAGGTTGCAAGTTTGAATCCCCGAGCTGACAAGGTACAAATCTGCCGTTCTGCCCCTGAACAAGGCAGTTAACCCACTGTTCCTAGGCCGCCATTGAAAATAAGAATTTGTTCTTTACTGACTAGTTAAATAAAGGTAAAATAAAAAAGTAGCTGTGCACTGCATAATTATGTTTGAACAAGAAAGTAGGAGATGCAGAACTCAACACTGAGAAAAGAGAAGGCTGTTGTATGAAAGGAAACAGGGAGGTGGCTCCAGTATCTGTGACACACATTTAAAACACCAGTCTTATGCACACTGTGTGAATGAAGCCTGATCATCAAAGATTTGGAACATATTTGCCAAAATCAGACAATGACAGACACATAGTCATGCATGCAACGACAGCAAGTGACAAGGCTACATTTTCTATAGAAATAGACATATAGATTCAGTTATATGGTTCCTGCCATTAAAAAGTGAAATCTAGGAATCGAAAAACAACTAATTGAACATCCCGCCATTTTTTGGTAAACAGTTGGGGGATGGGGAAGAGAAGTTGAACTACTCCTATATTTTATTTGACAAAGCTATAGATGCAAGGACTGCCCTCCATTAGATCAACATGATAATTAACCAGGTTTTATCCACATAAAAACGGACGTTGCAAATCCCAGATTGACCCTTTAATCCTGCAATCCTGTACAACACGGTGTTGGGAAATAGACATAGGACCCAACAGTAGGCTATTGTCACAACATGTTAAATATCTGTGCTCTGAGAAAATGCACAGGCTACTGTACCTAACTGGTTTCCTTTACGTTCTGTCACCTACTCTGCCCCCCTAATCAACACACGGATTAAATCGCTCACCATTAATCCGTCAATCAAGCTGTTAATCCACAAACCATTATCCCATCAATCTGACACATTCACTGGGAACACATGGACACTTCACTATTACTGTTCTGTTATTAAAAAAAAACATGTGGTTCAATCAAAGATGCAGTTAGGAAGAAGATAACATTAACCATAAATATATATATCTGTAAATAATCATCCTGTCCTTTATCATACAGATGAATCCTCATTTCCATCCATTGTCTATGTATTCCCTGTTCTAATGTGGATTCAATGAGAAGAAAAGGAATACTCCTTTCCTGTATGCTAATGAATAGGCTCTACTGCCCAGCTTGCCTCCTGCCACCGGCCCACCCATCCTGCCACCGGCCCAACTTTACAGGCCCCAGCACCCCACCACACACTGTCAGCAGGCACACTCACTTTTTCCAAGTCCCCACCGAGGACCTGTCACTCTGTCTGTCTGTCCTTCTGTCTGTCAATCACTCGCAGTCTGTCTCTTCTCCTCCTTAGCTCTGGAGAGCTGGTTGGTCAGTGCCAGAGATAGAGATGGAAAAAGCAACAGAGAGAGAAAGAGAGAGAGAGAGAGAGAGAGAGAGAGAGAGAGAGAGAGAGAGAGAGAGAGGAAAAAGACACAAGGGAGAGCCCCCCCCCCCCCATCCACACCCCAGGGGAAACAGGTCTGAGCGGTCCTAGAGAACACAAACACGGATGCCCAGGCCAGTTCTCCCTGGATATTCCGGTTCTGCAGAAATCCCGCAAAAACCGGACCAGCCAGATGTATTAACCCCTTGAGAGCAGATAGAAGCAATAAACACAACAACTCTTACGTTTCAGATGTAAAAAGAGGCAGAGATAAAAAAAGAAAGAAAAGAAAACACACAAAATGACATGAATCAGGGTCTATAAACATTGTGTTATGATTGTGTGAATACGACTAAATAAATGATTTTTATTACCTTTTATACCCGTATCAAGTAATCTCACAATTTGAGAGGATTAGCAAACTTGCTCAGAAGGTGAAAAAGGTATTTTGAGGTTTTAAAGACGAGCATGCTGATTGGACATTTCTCCAAATGTTTTGGAATCATACCAGGTATTACTCTTTTATTTATAAATGGGGTGGAGTGTGGACATAATTATCCAGTTTCCCGCCTAGCTCTACGTGAGATGAACTATGAATCAGAATTGTGTGATTAAACATCGCCAGTCACAATTACAGTGATTGCTGTAGGATATACAGTACCAGTCAAAAGTTTGGACACACCTATTCATTCAAGGGTTTTTCTTTATTTCTACAACTTTCTACATTGTACAATAATAGTGAAGACATCAAAACTGAAATAACACATATGGAATCATGTAGTAACCAAAAAAAGTGTTAAACAAATCAAAATATATTTTATATTTGAGATTCTTCAAAATAGCCACCCTTTGCCTTGATGACAGCTTTGCACACTCTTGGCATTCTCTCAACCAGCTTCATGAGGAATGCTTTTCCAACAGTCTTGAAGGAGTTCCCACATATGCTGAGTACTTGTTGACTGCTTTTCCTTCACTCTGTAGTCCAACTCATCCCAAACCATCTCAATTGGGTTGAAGTCGGGTGATTGTGGAGGCCAGGTCATCTGATGCAGCACTCCATCACTTTCCTTGGTCAAATATCCCCTACACAGCCTGGAGGTGTGTTGGGTCATTGTCCTGTTGAAAAACAAATTATAGTCCCACTAAGCGCAAATCAGATGGGATGACCGAATACAAACAGTGTAGCTATTCCGTCCGCAAGGCAATCAAACAAGCTAAGCGTCAGTATAGAGACAAAGTAGAGTCGCAATTCAACGGCTCAGACACGAGAGGTTTGTGGCAGGGTCTACAGTCAATCACGGACTACAAAAAGAAAACCGGCCCCGTCGCGGACCACTATGTCTTGCTCCCAGACAAACTAAACAATTTCTTTGCTCGCTTTGAGGACAATACAGTGCCACCGACACGGCCCGCTGCCAAAACCTGCGGGCTCTCCTTCACCGCAGCCAACATGAGTAAAACATTTAAACGTGCTAACCCTTGCAAGGCTGCCGGCCCAGACAGCATCCCGAGCCGCGTCCTCATGCGCAGACCAGCTGGCTGGTGTGTTTACGGACATATTCAATCAATGCTGCTGTTCCCACATGCTTCAAGAGTGACACCATTGTTACTGGTCCAAAGAAAGCTAAGGTAACTGAGCTAAACGACTATCGCCCCGTAGCACTCACTTCCGTCATCATGAAGTGCTTTGAGAGACTAGTCAAGGATCATATCACCTCCACCCTACCTGACACCCTAGACCCACTCCAATTTGCTTACTGCCCCAATAGGTCCACAGACGACGCAATCGCAATCACACTGCACACTGCCCTAACCCATCTGGACAAGAGGAATACCTATGTAAGAATGCTGTTCATCGACTACAGCTCAGCATTTAACACCATAGTACCCTCAAAACTCATCATTAAGCTTGAGACCCTGGGTCTCGACCCCGCCATGTGCAACTGGGTCCTGGACTTTCTGACGGGCCACCCCCAGGTGGTGAGGGTAGGAAACAACAACTCCACCCCGCTGATCCTCAACATTGGGGCCCCACAATGGTCCGTTCTCAGCCCTCTCCTGTACTCTCTGTTCACCCATGACTGCGTGGCCATGCACGCCTCCAACTTAATCATCAAGTTTGCAGACGACACTACAGTGGTAGGCTTGATTACCAACAACGACAAGACGGACTACAGGGAGGAGGTGAGGGCCCTCAGAGTGTGGTGTCAGGAAAATAACCTCACACTCAACGTCAACAAAACAAAGGAGATGATCGTGGACTTCAGGAAACAGCAGAGGGAGCAGCCCCCTATCCACATCGACGGGACAGTAGTGGAGAAGGTGGAAAGTTTGGTCCACCCACACAGACAGCGTGGTGAAGAAGGCACAACAGCGCCTCTTCAACCTCAGGAGACAAGAAATTTGGCTTGTCACTGAAAACACTCACAAACTTTTACAGATGCACAATCGAGAGCATCCTCTCGGGCTGTATTACCGACTGGTACGGCAACTGCTCCGCCCACAACCATAAGGTTCTCCAGAGGGTAGTGAGGACTGCACAACACATCACCGGGGGCAAACTACCTGCCCTCCAGGACACCTACACCACCCGATGTCACAGGAAGGTAATCAAGGACAACAACCACCTGAGCCACTGCCTGTTCACCCTGCTATCATCCAGAAGGCGAGGTCAGTACAGGTGCATCAAAGCTTGGACCGAGAGACTGAAAAACAGCTTCTATCTCAAGGCCATCAGACTGTTAAACAGCCATCACTAACATTGAGTGGCTGCTGCCAACATACTGACTCAAATCTCTAGCCACTTTAGTAATTAAAAATTGGATGTAACAAATGTATCACTAGTCACTTTAAACTACTTAAGGATCATTGGGGCGCTAGCGCCCCATTCCCGACACTACCCGGAGAAATGTAAGGCGCCAAATTCAAAATTCAAGTTGAATTATAAAACATTCATCAATATACAAGTGTTGCATACTCTTCAAAAGCTTAGACTCTTGGCAATATCACAGCTTGTCAGATTTCAAAAAGGATTTACGGCGAAAGCACAACATTTGATTGTTTGAGGATAGCACCTCACATATTTTATGCATTAGCATAATATCATAACCAGCGCGGGTCTCACAAAACACATATAAGAGCTAAAATAAATCGCTTACCTTTGATGATCTTCTGCTGAGGGCAATCCGAAGTGTCCAAGCAAGACAATCCATGTTTCTTTTGTTAGAAAAAGTCATTGTTTATATCCAAAAATCTCTGTTTGGTTGGCGCGTTATGTTTAGAAAATCCACAGTCTACTCGCCCATTGAACAGCGGAGTGAAAGCGTTCAAATTATACCTATCAACTTTGCCCAAACAAATCAAACATCATTTATAATATATCCTTAGGTATACTTTTATGTATATTAACGATTATATTTCACACGGATAGTATCCTAAATGATAGAAAAGGAAAATACCGAGGAGCGCGCTCACGGTCTCGCGCACAAAAAACTCAAGTGACTTCCTCCATCCTCTTACAAATTCTTCTTCTATTCGGCTCTCTTCCATGAAACCTTGTCTAAAGACTGTTGACATCTAGTGGAAGCCATAGGTACTGCAATCTGGGTCCTATTTTACTGAGAATCCCATAGGCAGCCATTGAAAGTGAGGGCATGTCACAAATAATCCGGACAGAAATTCCTCTGGTTTTCGCCTGCCATATCAGTTCTGTTATACTCACAGATATTATTTTAACAGTTTTAGAAACAGAATGTTTCCTATCCAATAGTACTAATTATGTGCATATCCTAGTTTCTGGGCCTGAGTGGCAGGCATTTTACTTTGGGAACGCCAGACTCTCCAAACTTCCGAATACTGCCCCGGTGCCTGTAGAGGTTAAACAATGCCACTTTATATAATGTTTACATACCCTACATTACTCATCTCATATGTATATACTGTACTCTATACCATCTACTGCATCTTGCCTATGCCGTTCGGCCATCGCTCATCCATATATTTATATGTACATATTCTTATTCATTCCTTTACACTTGTGTGTATAAGGTAGTTGTTGTGAAATTGTTAGATTACTTGTTAGATATTACTGCATTGTCAGAACTAGAAGCATTTTGCTACACTCGCATTAACATCTGCTAACCATGTGTATGTGACCAATAACATTTTATTTTATTTGATGGCGTATCGCTGCAGAATGTTGTGGAAACCATGCTGGTTAAGTGTGCCATGAATTGTAAATAAATCACTGACAGTGTCACCAGCAAAGCACCCCCACACCATCACACCTCCTCCTCCATGCAACTCTGGGCCTTCCTTTCNCAGAATTGACTGACCTTCATGTTTTAACCTTTCTAGGAGCGGCAGCTGGGGTGACGGTTTTGGAGCGTCTGGCGTGCCCAAAGTAAAATGCTTGCCACTCAGGCTCAGAAAATAGGATATGCACATAATTAGTACTATTGGATAGGAAACACTCTGAGGTTTCCAAAAGTGTTAACATAATGTCTGTGAGTATAACAGAACTCATTTGGCAGGCAAAAACCAGAGAAAATTCCATCCGGAAATGTCATTCTGGTGGCTTATGGCCCACTTTGAGAGACTGCCTATTGAAAACCCGTTATATCAGGACACTGAATGTAGTACCTATGGCTTCCACTGGATGTCAGCAGTCTATATATAAAGTATTAAAGCGATCGGAACTAATTGTTGAATAGGAAGGCGTTTTGGTAAGAGGAGCTCTTTTTCGGTTGCACGTTTTTGGGCGCACGTTTGGCTGAGCGGTCCACTTTATTTGACTTATATAACGTTTAGGTGACCATCCAAGTGAAATATTATCACTTTTATTCATAAAAGGATAGCTAAGGATGCATTTTAATTGATTTTTGTTTTGTTGAGGAAAGGTTTATAGGTTTAGTTGAACATGTTCTCTTCACGTTGGATTTTCTGAACACAAGGCGCCAACCAAACAGAGATTTATGGATATAATAAATGACTTTTTCTAACCAAATACCCATGGATTGTCTTCGTTGGACACTTGGGAAGCCCTCAGCAAAAGTTCTACAAAAGGTAAGGCACAGGTTTTCCCTGTGAAATGCATTTTCTATGGACCGCGCTGGCTAATGAATTCATGGTTATAGAAAATTTTGAAGGTGCTACCCTCAAACAATCAAATGCAGTGCTTTCGCCATAAAGCCGTTTTGAAATCTGACAACGCTGTGATATTGCCAAGAAGCAGAGCTTTTGATGAGTATGAAACACTTGTATATTGATGCATGTTTAATAATTCAACTTTTGGATTTTGAATTTGGCGCCTTGCATTTCACCTGGTAGTGTCGGGAGTGGGGCGCTAGCGCACCACCACTCCCTAAGAAGTTTTAAGTAATGATGGACTGTTGTTTCTCTTTGCTTATTTGAGCTGTTCTTGCCATAATATGGACTTGGTCTTTTACCAAATAGGGCTATCTTCTGTATACCACCCCTACCTTGTCACAAAACAACTGATTGGCTCAAACGCATTAAGAAGGAAAGATATTCCACAAATGAACTTTTAATAAGGCACACCTGTTAATTGAAATGCATTCCAGGTGACTTCCTCATGAAGCTGGTTGAGAGAATGCCAAGAGTGTGCAAAGTTGTCTTCAAGGCAAAGGTTGGCTGTTTTGAAGAATCTCAAATATAACATATATCTGGATTTGTTTAACACTTTTTGGTTACTATGTGATTCCATATGTGTTATTTCATAGTTTTCTACAATGTAGAAAATAGTAAAAATAAAGAAAAACCCTTGAATGAGTAGGTGTGTCCAAACTTTTGACTGGTACTGTACATTTTCTGATTGGAAAAAACATGACACTTTGCTCGCTGTGAAAGCAATATAATGAGAAATTCACCATTTTATGTCAACTCAACTAACTTGACTGTGGCTGAGGTCATTGGGTGTTAAACAGTGATGTGTGGGGGTTGGGTTGTGGCAGGAGGTTGGGATGTAGGGCGTACTGCAGGACAGCAACAGCTATGTACGTTTATTACCTTGGAATACGATAGCGAACACAATGACACCCCCGTCTCTTAGCCAACAATGCTGCTGAGCCACAAAACAATAGAGAGTTTCCTGATTCCTGAACTTCTTGAACACTGGACAGAACGGGTTGAACTACTAAACCCTTCCGTCTGTTCATCCGTCCTTTTGTCAGGCTGTCTCCACCCTGATTGATACTGCAGACACACAGAAACTCAACAAGAGAGTGATAGGAATGATCAAAACCCACCGGGCACAAACTGGTTGAATTTATGTTGTTTCTAAATATTGAACTGATTGATGCCAAGTGGGAAGACTGAATGGTGCCAGTACTTCTCCTTAATGTGTCTGTTTGACATTGACCAACCCCTAAGATAGATCTATGTGACGAATACAAACCTCATGTGACTTACAGTAGCATAATGGAAATAAGCCTTGTGTTTTTTATCCTTGATAATGTTTTATCTATGTAATGTTGTCTCCGACTGGAGCAGCCTACTACTGGTAGTTATCAAAAGCATTCAAGAGAGTATCTAGGTCCTCATAGCTACTTGAACGTGCACTGTTATTGATAACTATTCTGTTAATTGCTTATTGATAATCAAGAAAAGGAACCTGATCAGAGATCAGCTAATATCTGATAATGGACACAAAGCTGTCAGAGTCCAGCGAGTGAGACACTTCAACACTTCAACTCTCCACTAGAGGTCCCAGTCTGACCTCTTTACACAAAACAGACAGAGAGAGAGGGAGAGAGAGAGAGAGGGAGACAGAGAGAGTGAGGGAGAGAGAGAGGAGAGATAGATAGAGAGAGATGGAGAGAGAGAGGGAGAGAGAGAGGGAGAGAGAGAGGAGAGATAGATAGAGAGAGATAAAGAGAGAGAGAGAGAGAGAGGGAGAGAGAGGGAAGTGAAAGAGAGAGATAGATAGAGAGAGAGAGAGAGAGAGAGAGAGAGAGAGAGAGAGAGAGAGAGAGAGAGAGAGAGAGAGACACTTGACACATTGGAAAGAATTAACAAAAATAGCTGAATACCTGACCACTGTGACTGACCCAAACTTAAGGAAAGCTTTGACTATGTACAGACTCAGTGAGCATATTGAGAAAGGCCGTCGTAGGCAGACCAGGCTCTCAAGAGAAGACAGGCTATGTGCACACGGCCCACAAAATGAGGTGGAAAATTAGATGCACTACCTAACCTCCTGCCAAATGTATGACCATATTAGAGACACATATTTCCCTCAGATTACACAGATCCACAAAGAATTTGAAAACAAACCCAATTTTGATAAACTCCCATTTCTATTGGGTGAAATACCACAGTGTGCCATCACAGCAGCAATATTTGTGCCCTGTGGCCACAAGAAAAGGGCAACCAGTGAAGAACAAACACCATTGTAAATACATCCCATGTTTATGTTTACTTATTTTCCATTTTGTACTTTAACTATTTGCATGTAATATGACGTTTGAAATGTCTTTATTATTTTGTAACTTTTGGGAGCGTAAGGTTTACTGTTAATTTGTATTGTTTATTTAACTTTTGTTTATTATCTACTTCACTTGCTTTGGCAATGTTAACATATGTTTCCCATGCCAATAAAAGGAGAGATAGAGAGGAGAGAGAGAGGGAGAGAGAAGAGAGGGAGAGATAGAGAGGAGAGAAAGAGAGAGAGAGAGAGAGCGAGAGAGAGAGAGAGAGAGAGAGAGAGAGAGAGAGAGAGAGAGAGAGAGAGAGGATAAAAGAGAGATGGGGAGAGAGAAGAGAGGGAGAGAGAGAGAGAGAAGAGAGGAAGATGTGTGTGTTTGGGCTTAATGGGCCTACTCTTTCTGACCAGGACTGGAATAACGACCCAGTTACCTCCTGTCCTGTGTAGACTGATCCACCGGTCATAGGTCAAGCATGCAATCTACTGCTGGCTGTCTCTTTTTCTCTCTCTTTTCTCTCCTCCCCTCCCCCTCTCTCGCACGCTGTGAGATGTTTCTTTCAGAGTTATAGGAAACACTTGATAAGATTATAATTTTCGGAACTTTTGCATGTTCTTGATACTGAACGTAAAAAATGTAAAAGCAACAAATTTGAAGTGTTGGAATGGCCTAGTCAAAGTCCAGACCTAATCCCAATTGAGATGTTGTGTCAGGATTTGAAACGAGCAGTTCGTGCTTGAAAACTCACAAATATCGCTGAGTTAAAGCAGTTCTGCATGCAAGAGTGGGCCAAAATTCCTCTACAGAGACGTGAGAGACTGATCAACAACTACAGGAAGCATTTGGTTGCAGTCATCGCAGCTAAAGATTGCAAAACCAGTAGCTGAGTGACAGGAGGAAATACATTTTCACACAGGTCAATTGGGTGTTGCATAACTTTGTTAATTTAAATAAATAAATAAAGTATATATATATTTTTGTATTATTTGTAAACTCACGTCTCCCTTTATTTAATATTAGGTTTTGGTTGAAGATCTGATAGGTCAGTTTTAAACAATATGCAAAATTATTAAAATAAAATAATAATAAAAATTTAGAAAATCAGAAAAGGAGAGCAAATACTTTTTCACAGCCCTGTATGAGGGCCTGATAACATTCTTCCCCGTGATAATACACAGAATAGGAATGTGAAGTGGCTCTCCAAATGAAGTGCCTATTGCACTAATACCTTTACCTTGACAGAACCCTTGTCCTTATACTCATGGTTAACGGGTCGTGCAGTCAATGAGAGATATGAGTGACACGACTAAACAGAGGTACAACTTCACAATCATATCAGAATGAGTGTGTTTTATAGGGTGAGTCTGTCTCAAGGGTTTCCTATGCTAAAACAACAAAGAGTAGAGACCTTAACCTCCAATGCATTGCACTGTCTGCCTCTGTCAGTCTGTCTGAATCAGTTCCTACAATAAACTTTTTCTGAATTTTGAGAAGAATTACAACATTTGTGACCTCTAGGAATTTGAAACCCACCCAGTCTTCAAAATCTGTTCTGATGTTAAACTGAACAGAATGTCCTCTCCTTCACACGTTATATATGATCCTTACATTGACCTACGAATGTGTCATTAAAACATTCACACGGTCACAAATCACACAATTGACTGTTTTACAGCCAGGACCAGATCTCAGATCAGTCGGTTTAGACGTACAGTACACAGAGCAGTATAGTCCATGTGAGGGAGTTACCCCAGTCAATCCTATGGACATGGTCATTTTCACCTATATAAATCCATTTGGGAGATTCTCATAGAGAGAAATAAAAAGAAAACAACAATCTGGCATGAATATAAGAACATGTCCAACATTCTTCAATCTGCAGGTTGGCTGGTGATTCAGACACATGTCCAACAGTCTTCAATCTGCAGGTTGGCTGGTGATTCAGACACATGTCCAACAGTCTTCAATCTGCAGGTTGGCTGGTAAACCCTGGTTTGTTCTCCTCAGACCAGGGAACAAATCACAGTGCTAAGTGTGCCCAGTCGGACAGTCACCCTCTGAGAACAGCTCACCTCTGCAGCTTAAATCACTGGTGGGAGGGATACTACTCCACGACTCCTCTGTCATCTCCTCACTCTATAGCAGTGGATGCGCACAAACATAGAACACACACGCACGCACACACACACATGCACGCACACACATGCATACACACACACACACTCATACACACACACACACACACGCACGCACGCACACACACGCAGACACACACGCACACACACGCATACAGACAAGCACACACACCCCATCCAGAGTCTCCCGGCATAGATAAGACATCAGAGGAGAAGGCAGATTTACAAGACACCACAGAGGGACTTTCAAATACTGCTGAGCAAATGTTTACGCAACATCATCTATGTCAGGCACAAGGGGGTGGAAAACATGACTCTCAGTGCAGAACTGGACACTCTGGAGATTCATTGATACCTATGAATCTATCAGCAGGATCTATTTCACTGCAAGGACTTTCATGGGCGTGTTAAAATCAGTCCTGGTTAGCCTGGACTGTCAGCTGCACTTTGAAAATATTAAACATAAATGTTCACTGAGGCTTACACTGACGCAGTTAGTCATTCTAATACACTGACACGGTTAGACATTCTAATACACTGACACCGTTAGTCATTCTAATACACTGACACGATTAGTCACTCTAATACACTGACGCAGTTAGTCATTCTAATACACTGACACCGTTAGACATTCTAATACACTGACACCGTTAGTCATTCTAATACACTGACACGGTTAGTCACTCTAATACACTGACGCAGTTAGTCATTCTAATACACTGACACCGTTAGACATTCTAATACACTGACACCGTTAGACATTCTAATACACTGACACCGTTAGACATTCTAATACACTGACACCGTTAGACATTCTAATACACTGACACCGTTAGACATTCTAATACACTGACGCAGTTAGTCACTCTAATACACTGACACCGTTAGTCACTCTAATACACTGACACAGTTAGTCATTCTAATACACTGACACAGTGAGTCATTCTAATACACTGACACTGTTAGTCACTCTAATACACTGACACGGTTAGTCATTCTAATACACTGACACAGTTAGTCACTCTAATACACTGACGCAGTTAGTCACTCTAATACACTGACGCAGTTAGTCACTCTAATACACTGACAC
>QNTS01005356.1:0-18573 GCA_003317085.1 Hucho hucho | reverse complement strand
GCAGAGGACCTTTGACTTACCAAGTCCAAATTGGTCGTCGCCATGTCAACGCTCATGTGGATCATCTGCTACGGTCCAACGCCCCAGCAGAGACATGCCAAGAGAACAAGAACAATAACGACCCCCAGGACTATTCTCCTGACTGTGGACGTACGGAAGAGACAGAGCCTGACCTTCCACCCGAACCTGGCCCACCCCCGGAAGCCCAGGAGGAGCGGAGATATCCTATTCGACAGCGAAGGGCACCTCAAAATCTTGACCTGTGAGTTGAGCTGTTTCAGGAGGTAACAGACAGTAAAACAAACAAACACTTTAATATGTCCTAGATAAAAGGAAAGAAAAAGGACATTACCTGTGTTAGTTATTAGGACACAAATTCCATCTTCGGGGCAGAATAATCCCCTGGATTTGTGCTGGGCTCTGAAAAGTCTGCTTCAACCCAGTAGTTGAAAAATGTTTAAGAATGCACTGTTCAGATATTGCATTAGTAGTTCCCTAACATATTTACCTTGTTCTCTGGGAGTTAAACACTATGGAGGAGGAGTGTAGTATCTGTGATCTACATATGTTTATATTCATTACTATGCTGTTACTAAGCAGTAATGTATTACGGCAGTGTTACGTTACTACACATAATAGGAAATGCACATGCGCACTATTATGCCGGGGACTGTAGAGCACGAGGGGTTTTCGACTAAACGGGACTAACTGTTCTCCCGTCTCCTGCCTGGTCATTTCTCCACAACACAAATATTACAGGTTAGAGGTTCATAAGGGCCGATGAAGGATGGGAGGTGGAACAGGAATACGGGAGTGGTTTTGACAGGCTGATCTGTCTTGCTTCTTTTGAGGGTGAAGATGAGGGAGTCTTGAGATTGGAAGGTGATTTCTGAGATGCAGGGGTGATGGGCAGGATGGAAGGAGTTGGAAGCAGAGGTAAATTCTTAGCATCACGAGGACCGAGTTTGGGAAACGCTACCCTAACCTTAACCTTAACCCTTTAACCTAACTCCTAAACTTAACCCCTAACCGTAACCCCTAGCCTAGCTAACGTTAGCCACCTAGCTAGAATTTGTAACATATCAAACATTTTGCAAATTCGTAACATATAATTCGAATTGTACTTCTTTACATATCATACGAAATGGGTGATGTTAATGAATACCACACGAAAGGTGACATATCATACTCAGTAGTGAGTCTCGGATTTACGTACAGAATATTAGGAAATTCTCTGAGACCAGGTTGGGACATCTGCAAGATGGTGCTGGCAGTATTTAATAATAAATTACTGTCAAATCAAATGCACTAAGTTGTTGTCCGTTTTGTTTGCTGTCACAGCTCAGCAAGATGGCGCTGACAGAGATGGTCGCCTCGCTTCGAGTCCTTAGGAAACTATGCAGTATTTTGTTTTTTTGTGTGTTATTTCTTAAGTGTAGGAAAGGATGAAACAGCGTCTGTGCCACCAGTAAGTACAGATAGTAGTATAAATCCCCTCGCACAGTCCCCGCAGCCTGACAATTTTCTCATGGCTTCTGGAAGGAAATGCTGTAGCAGTGCTCAACCGGTGTTGCTCATTCAGCCGACAGAAACTTTCAACCAGTTCTCCCCATTAAGCAGCGGGTCGGAGTCAGAGGCCGAGCCTTCTCTGGTCTCTACTCCTCCCATTACGGGGTCTGAGATGCCGAGGCCTCCCACCATTAGCTCTGACAAATTGAAAACTCTAGTCATTGGCGACACCATTACCCGCAGTATTAGACTTAAAACGAATCATCCAGCGATCATACACTGTTTACCAGGGGGCAGGGCTACCGACGTTAAGGCTAATCTGAAGATGGTGCTGGCTGAGGCTAAATCTGGCGAGTGTAGAGAGTATAGAGATATTGTTATCCACGTCGGCACCAACGATGTTAGGATGAAACAGTCTGAGGTCACCAAGCGCAACATAGCTTCAGCGTGTAAATCAGCTAGAAAGATGTGTCGGCATCGAGTAATTGTCTCTGGCCCCCTCCCAGTTAGGGGGAGTGATGAGGTCTACAGCAGTCTCACAACTCAATCGTTGGTTGAAAACTGTTTTCTGCCCCACACAAAAGATATAATTTGTAGATAACTGGCCCTCTTTCTGGGACTCACCTACAAACAGGACCAAGCCTGGCCTGTTGAGGAGTGACGGACTCCATCCTAGCTGGAGGGGTGCTCTCATCTTATCTACGAACATAGACAGGGCTCTAACTCCTCTAGCTCCACAATGAGATAGGGTGCAAGGCAGGCAGCAGGCTGTTAGCCAGCCAGCCAGCCAGCTCAGTGGAGTCTGCCACTAGCACAGTCAGTGTAGTCAGCTCAGCTATCCCCATTGAGACCGTGTCTGTGCCTCGACCTAAGTTGGGCAAAACTAAACATGGCGGTGTTCGCCTTAGCAATCTCACTGGAATAAAGACCTCCTCCATTCCTGCCATTATTGAAAGAGATTGTGATACCTCACATCTCAAAATGGGGCTGCTTAATGTTAGATCCCTCACTTCCAAGGCAGTTATAGTCAATGAACTAATCACTGATCATAATCTTGATGTGATTGTCTTGACTGAAACATTGCTTAAGCCTGATGAATTTTCTGTGTTAAATGAGGCCTCACCTCCTGGTTACACTAGTGACCATATCCCCGCGCATCCCGCAAAGGCGGAGGTGTTGCTAACATTTACGATAGCAAATTTCTATTTACAAAAAAAAAAATGATGTTTTCGTCAGTTAACCACCTAACTGAGGAACTCAATGTAACCTTGCGCAATACCCTAGATGCAGTTGCACCCCTAAAAACAAAAAACATTTGCCATAAAAAACTAGCTCCCTGGTATACAGAAAATACCCGAGCTCTGAAAAGCAAGCTTCCAGAAAATTGGAACGGAAATGGCGCTACACCAAACTGGAAGTCTTCCGACTAGCTTGGAAAGACAGTACCGTGCAGTATCGAAGAGCCTTCACTGCTGCTCGATCGTCCTAATTTTCCAAGTTAATTGAGGAAAATAAGAACAATCCAAAATGTCTTTTTGATACTGTCGCAAAGCTAACTAAAAAGCAGCATTCCCCAAGAGAGGATGGCTTTCACTTTAGCAGTGATAAATTCATGAACTTCTTTGAGGAAAAGATCATGATCATTAGAAAGCAAATTACGGACTCCTCTTTAAATCTGCGTATTCCTTCAAAGCTCAGTTGTCCTGAGTCCGCACAACTTTGCCAGGACATAGAATCAAGGGAGACACTCAAGTTTTTTAGTACCATATCTCTTGACACATTGATGAAAATAATCATGGCCTCTAAACCTTCAAGCTGCATACTGGACCCTATTTCAACTAAACTACTGAAAGAGCTGCTTCCTGTGCTTGGCCCTCCTATGTTGAACATAATAAAGAGCTCTCTATCCACCGGATGTGTACGAAACTCACTAAAAGTGGCAGTAATAAAGCCTCTATTGAAAAAGCTAAACCTTGACCCAGAAAATATAAAAAACTATCGGCCTATATCGAATCTTCCATTCCTCTCAAAAACAACAGAAAAAGCTATTGCGCAGCAACTCACTGCCTTCCTGAAGACAAACAATGTATACGAAACGCTTCAGTCTGGTTTTAGACGCCATCATAGCACTGAGACTGCACTTGTGAAGGTGGTAAATGACCTTTTACTGGCGTCAGACCGAGGCTCTGCAACTGTCCTCGTGCTCCTAGACCTTAGTGCTGCTTTTGATACCATCTATCACCACATTCTTTTGGAGAGATTGGAAACCCAAATTGGTCTACACGGATAAGTTCTGGCCTGGTTTAGATCTTATCTGTCGGAAAGATATCAGTTTGTCTCTGTGGATGGTTTGTCCTCTGACAAATCAACTGTAAACTTCGGTGTTCCTCAAGGCTCTGTTTTGGGACCACTATTGTTTTCACTATATATTTTACCACTTGGTGATGTCATTCGGAAACATAATGTTAACTTTCACTGCTATGTGGATGACATACAACTGTACATTGCGATGAAACATGGTGAAGCCCCAAAATTGCCCTCCCTGGAAGCCTGTATTTCAGACATAAGGAAGTGGATGGCGGCAAATGTTCTACTTTTAAACTCTGACAAAACAGAGATGCTTGTTCTAGGTCCCAAGAAACAAAGAGATCTTCTGTTGAATCTGACAATTAACCTTGATGGTTGTACAGTCGTCTCAAATAAAACTGTGAAGGACCGCGGCGTTACTCTGGACCCTGATGTCTCTTTTGACGAACATATCAAGACTGTTTCAAGGACATATTTTTTCCATCTACGTAACATTGTAAAAATCTGAAACTTTCTGTCCAAAAATGATGCAGAAAAGTTAATCCATGCTTTTGTCACTTCTAGGTTAGACTACTGCAATGCTTTACTTTCCGGCTACCCAGATAAAGCACCAAATAAACTTCAGTTAGTGCTAAACACGGCTGCTAGAATCTTGACTAGAACCAAAAAATGTGCTCATATTACTCCAGTGCTAGCCTCTCTACACTGGCTTCCTGTTAAGGCAAGGGCTGATTTCAAGGTTTTACTGCTAAGCTACAAAGCATTACATGGGCTTGCTCCTACCCATCTTACCGATTTGGTCCTGCCGTACATACCTACACGTACGCTACGGTCACAAGACGCAGGCCTCCTTACAGTCCCTAGAATTTCTAAGCAAACAGCTTGAGGCAGGGCTTTCTCCTATAGAGCTACATTTTTATGGAATGATCTGCCTATCCATGTGAGAGACGCAGACTCGGTCTCAACCTTTTTAGTCTTTATTGAAGACTCATCTCCTCAGTAGGTCCTATGATTGAGTGTAGTCTGGCCCAGGAGTGTGAAGGTGAACGGAAAGGCACTGGAGCAACGAACCACCCTTGCTGTCTCTGCCTGGCCGGTTCCCCTCTCCACTGGGATTCTCTGCCTCTAACCCTATTACAGGGGCTGAGTCACTGGCTTACTGGTGCTCTTCCATGCCGTCCCTGGGGGGGGGGTGCATCGCTTGAGTGGGTTGAGTCACTGACGTGATCTTCCTGTCCGGGTTGGCCCCCCCCCGGGTTGTGCCGTGGCGGAGATCTTGTGTGCTATACTCGGCTTTGTCTCAGGATGGTAAGTTGGTGGTTGGAGATATCCCTCTAGTGGTGTGGGGGCTGTGCTTCGGCAGAGTGGGTGGGGTTATATCCTGCCTGTTTGGCCTTGTCCGGGGGTATCGTCGGACGGGGCCACAGTGTCTCCCGACCACTCCTGTCTCAGCCCCCAGTATTTACGCTGCAGTAGTTTATGTGTCGGGGGCCTAGGGTCCGTCCGGTATATCTGGAGTATTTCTCCTCTCTTATCTGGTGTCCTGTGTGAATTTAAGTATGCTCTCTCTAATTATCTCTCTCTTTCTTTTTTTTTTTCTCTCTCTCTCTCTCTCTCTCTCTCTCTCTCTCTCTCTCTCTCTCTCTCTCTCTCTCTCTCTCTCTCTCTCTCGCTCTCTCTCTCTCTCTCTCTCTCTCTCTCTCGGAGGACCTGAGCATTAGGACCATTCCTCAAGGCCTACCTGGCCTGATGACTCCTTGATGTCCCCAGTCCACCTGGCCGTGCTGCTTCTCCAGTTTCAACTGTTCTGCCTGTTTTATGAACATTTTACAATTTTGTCCATGTTCTGTTATAATCTGCATCCGGCACAGCCAGAAGAGGCCTGGCCACCCCTCACAGCCTGGTTCTTCTCTAGGTTTCTTCCTAGGTTTTGGCCTTTCTAGGGAGTTTTTCCTAGCCACCGTGCTTTTACACCTGCATTGCTTGCTTTACATCAGCTGATGTAAGAAGGGCTTTGTAAATAAATTTGATTTGATTTAGGGACTCTTGTAATTCCCGCCCTTCTCAGTCTACTCCCCCATTCGCTTTGTTCACAAAGCCGTCATACCGGCTTATCCCACTAGGGAAACATCCCCTATCATTTCCTTGTAACCATATCTACTTTGTTTGTTTACTGTTTGTTTGTGCATTTCTGTGATTATTTAGGTCGTTAATAAATGAGTGATTTAAGACAATTGGTGTATAGATGATTCATAGTAAAGGCTGGGTTCGTACAGAAAAAAACAACAATTTACCACGTTCGGAATGAGACTAACGTGAGGTAAATAATAATTCATTAATGAGAAGACTAATTGATCAGATATTAAAATATCTGAAAAGTTATATTAGGAAAATTATAACTTTGTAATCTAAAGATTTTCCTTGATGCCCTGACTTCCTAGTTAATTACATTTACATGATTAGTTTAATAACGTAATAATAATTACAGAGAATTGATTTGATAAAATAACAGTCTTCACTTTAATGATGCCAAAGACACTACACAGTCAATAACACAATAGAAAAGTCTATATACAGTGTGTGCAAATGAGGTAAGGGAATTAAGGCAATAAATAGGCCATAGTGCCGAAATAATGACAATTTAGCAATTAAACAGTGGAGTGATAGATGTGCAGAAGATGAATGTGCAAGTAGAGATACTGGGGTGCAAAGGAGCAAAAAAATAAATAACAGTATGGGGAGGAGGTGGATGGGCTAATTACAGATGGGCTATGATCTGTGAACTGCTCTGACCGCTGGTGCTTAAAGTTAGAGGGAGATATGAGTCTCCAATTTCAGTGATTTTTGCAATTCGCTCCAGTCATTGGCAGCAGAGAACTGGAAGGAAAGGCAGCCAAAGGAGGAATTGGCATTGGGGGTGACCAGTGAAAATTACCTGCTGGAGCGCGTGCTACAGGTGGGTGCTGCTATTGTAATCAGTGAGCTGAGATAAGGCGGGGCTTTACCTAGCAAAGACTTATAGATGACCTGGAGCCAGTGGGTTTGGCGACGAATATGAAGCGAGGGCCAGCCAACGAGAGCATACAGGTCGCAATGGTGGGTAGTATATGGGGTTTTGGTGCAAAACAGATGGCACTGTGACAGACTGCATACAATTTGCAGAGTAGAGTGTTGGAGGCTATTTTGTAAATGACATTGCCGAAGTCAAGGATCGGTAGGATAGTCAGTTTTACGAGGGTATGTTTGGCAGCATGAGTGAAGGAGGCTTTGTTGTGGAATAGGAAGCCGATTCTAGACTTAATTTTGGATTGGAGATGCTTAATGTGAGTCTGGAAGGAGAGTTTACAATCTAACCAGACACCTAGGTATTTGTAGTTGTCCACATATTCTAAGTCAGAACCGTCCAGAGTAGTGATGCTGGACGGGCGGGCAGGTGTGAGCAGCGATCGGTTGAAGAGCATGTACTTAGTTTTATTAGCATTTAAGAGCAGTTGGAGGCCACGGAAGGAGAGTTGTATGACATTGAAGCTCGTCTGGAGGTTAGTTAACACAGTGTCCAAAGAAGGGCCAGAGGTATACAGAATGGTGTGGTCTGCATAGAGGCGGATCAGAGAATCACCAGCATCAAGAGCGACATCATTGATGTATACAGAAGAAAGAGTCGGCCCGAAAATTGAACCCTGTGGCACCCCCATAAAGACTGCCAGAGGTCCGGACAACAGGCCCTCCGATTTGACACACTGAACTCTGTCTGAGAAGTAGTTGGTGAACCAGGCGAGGCAGTCATTTGAGAAACCAAGGCTGTTGAGTCTGCCGATAAGAATGTGGTGATTGACAGAGTCGAAAGCGTTGGCCAGGTCGATGAATACAGCTGCACAGTATTGTCTCTTATCGATGGCAGTTATGATGTCGTTTAGGACCTTGAGCATGGCTGAGGTGCACCCATGACCAGCTCAGAAACTGGATTGCATAACGGAGAAGGTACGGTGGGATTCGAAATGGTCGGTGATCTGTTTGTTACCTTGGCTTCCGAAGACCTTAGAAAGGCAGGGTAGGATAGATATACTAGGTCTGTAACAGTTTGGGTATAGATTGTCTCCCCCTTTGAAGAGGGGGATGACCGCGGAAGCTTTCCAATCTTTGGGGATCTCAGATGATACGAAAGAGAGGTTGAACAGGCTAGTAATAGTAACAATTGCGGCGGACAATTTTAGAAAGAGAGGGTCCAGATTGTCTAGCCCGGCTGATTTGTAGGGGTCCAGATTTTGCAGCTCTTTCAGAACACCGGCTATCTGGATTTGGGCGAAGGAGAAATGGGGGAGGCTTGGGCAAGTATAAGAGCGACGTCAACTTACCAACATTACGACCAGGAATACAACTTTCCTGAAGCGGATCCTTTGTTCGGACCTCCACCCTGGACAGTGGATCTAATCCCAGAAGCCGACCCAAAACAACGTCACCGCAGAAGGGACAGACGGAGCGGCCTCTGGTCAGGCTCTGTAGGCATGCACACTGCCCACCGCTTCCGAGTATACTACTCGCCAATGTCCAGTATCTAGAAAACAAGGTGGACAAAATTAGAGCAAAGGTTGCCTTCCAGAGAGACATCAGAGATTGTAACATTCTCTGTTTCATTTAAACACGGCTCTCTCGGGATAAATTGTCGGAGTCGGTACAGCCACCGGGCTTCTTCAAGCGTCGCGCCAACAGAGATAAACACCTCTCTGGGAAGAAGAAGGGCGGGGGTGTATGCTTCATGATTAACGACTCATGGTGTAGTCATAACAACACACAGGAACTCAAGTCCTTCTGCTCACCCGACCTAGAATTCCTTACTATCAAATTTGAGACTGTGTCAACTGTGTTAACCCTCACAAGACTGCTGTCCCAGACGGCATCCCTAGCCACGTCCTCAGAGTATACGCAGACCAGCTGGCTGCTGTGTTTACGGACATATTCAATCGCTCCCTATACCAGTCTGCTGTCCCCACATGCATCAAGATGGCCACCATTGTTCAAGTATCCCAGAAGGCAAAGATAACTGAACTAAATGACTACCACCCCATAGCACTAACTTCTGTCATCATGAAGTGCTTTGAGAGACTGGTCAAAGATCATATTACCTCCACCTTACCGTCCACCCCAGACCCACTTCAATTTGAGTACCGCACCAACAGATCCACAGACGATGCAATCGCCATCACACTGCACACTGCCCTATCCCATCTGAACAACAGGAATACCTATGTAAGAATGCTGTTCATTGACTACAGCTCAGCATTCAACACCATAGTACCCTCCAAGCTCATCATTAAGCTGGAGGCCCTGGGTCTCGATCCTGCCCTGTGCAATTGGGTCCTGGACTTTCTGACCGGCCGCCCCAGGTGGTCAAGGTGGGAAACAACATCTCCACGTCGCTGACACTCAACACTGGGGCCCCACAAGGGTGCATGCTCAACCCACTCCTGTACTCCCTGTTCATCCATGAAAAACGTGGCCATGTACATCTCCAACTCAATCATCAAGTTTGCAGACGACACAACAGTACTGTGCTTGATTGCCAACAATGATGAGACAGCCTATAGGGAGGGGTACAATACCCCATAATAGGAAATGAGGGCACTCGGAGTGTGGTGTCAGGAAAACAACCTCTCACTCAACGTCAACAAAACAAAGGAGATGATCGTGGACTTCAGGAAACAGCAGAGGGAGCACCCCCCTATCCACATCGAAGGGACTGTAGTGGAGAAGGTGGAACAGTGCCTCTTCAACCTCAGGAGGCTGAAGAAATTTGGCTTCTCACCTAAAACCCTGACTAACCTTTACAGATGCACAATTGATTGCATCCTGTCGGGCTGTATCACCTCCTGTTACGGCAACTGCAAAGCCCTCAACTGCAAGGCTCTCCAGAGGGTGGTGCGGTCTGCAAAACGCATCACCGGGGGCAAACTACCTGCCCTCCATAACACCTACAGCACCCGATGTCACAGGAAGGCCAAAAAGATCATCAAGGACAACAACCACACGAGCCACTGCCTGTTCACTCCAGTACCATCCAGAAGGCGAGGTCAGTACAGGTGCATCAAAGCTGTGACCGAGAGACTGAAAAACAGCTTCTATCTCAAAGCCATCAGATTGCTGAACAGCAATCACTAACACAGAGAGGCTGCTGCCTACATAGGTTCTCAAATCACTGGCCACTTTAATAAATGGGACACTAGTCACTTTAAATAATGCCACTTTAATAATGTTGACATATCTTACATTACTCATATCACATGTATATACTGTATTTTATGCCTATGCCGCTTGGCCATATATTTCTATATACATATTCTTATTCCATCCCTTTAGATGTGTGTGTATTAGGTAGTTGTTGGGGAAATGTTAGATTACTTGTTAGATATTACTGCACTGTCGGAACTAGAAGCACAAGCATTTCGCTACACTCGCATTAACATCTGCTAACCATGTGTATGACCAATAAAATGTGATTTAATTTGATTTGATTTGACCAAACTAAATGTGTTTCTAGTACTGAAGTAGTTATCTGACCGGCTAATTTTGCTTCAGTAAATTACAATCTAAGTAACAGTACTTTTACTGAAGTACAGATACTCAGTACTCTACCCACCTCTGCACATTATACGTTGTCTAACTATAAAAACATGGGCGAGCATCCACACTGGAGGAAAGCACATCGTTCTACAGTAGTCCCACATCTGTCAATCAACTGATGGCCCAAATAAGCGTCTCAATATAGCCAGGGAAACACAAACAGTAGATGATCGGTTTTCACGCCCACGGTGCTGTAGGTTGGTGTGCATAAAATGCCAGGGTTGAATTTTTGTCCCAGTCCACCCCTGCCATTGGTATTTGTATTTTTGTATTTATTATGGATCCCCATTAGTTCATGCCAAGGCAGCAGCTACTCTTCCTGGAATTTATTATGGATGTCCAATAGTTCCTGCCAATGCAGCAGCTACTCTTCCTGGGGTCCAGCAAAATTAAGGCAGTTTATACAATTTTGAAAACATTACAACACATTCACAACACACTGTATGCCCTCAGGCTCCTACTCCACCACTACCACATATATACAATACTGAATCCATGTGTGTGTATAGCGCGTATGTTATTGTGTATGTGTGTGTACGTGTCGGTGCCTATGTTTGTGTTGCTTGTCTCTCTCTCTCTCTCTCTCTCTCTCCCTCTCTCTCTTTCTGTCTCTGTCTCTCTTTCTCCTCTGCCCCCACTCTCTCTCTCTGAGTTCATGTGGTTTAATGCAGGTGTTGGTAGTATCTGAACAGAAGTCTGTTAGTTCATGTGGTTTAATGCAGGTGTTTTGATGTAGTGTCAGATGGAGGTTTTTGTAGAGTAGACTAGGTCTCTGTACCACTGTGTAGACTGGCTGCACAGAAATACTCCCCACTGTCTTCAGCTTGTCTCAGTTTGAGGAGATGAAGGAAGGCATCGTTCTCTCCATCGCCTTTCACATCAAAATAACCTTTATATGAGGGTTCAACTGTAGGGGTTTTATAGTATATATACGCTATGAGGTTTAGAGCCGTGTCTTCCACAGAACGCTGGTACCAGAGGATAGTGTCATAGTTGGTGATTTTATGACTGCAGTTAAGTGTGACAGAGCCATTAGGCTTTACCAGCAACTTAGAGGGAGACTGGTACACTGATTTACTGAGAGAGACACCTGGGGGGAGAGAGAGAACATTACTGTACTTTTATGTTACAGTACATGACACAGGATTGTACCACCATTTCTCAAGTTTGAATAAAACATATAATTAGTAATTATTTATACACATTTATGCAAATTGTTACACTTTCATGTGTAATAAGTAATGTAGGGAACTACTAAATATCTGTAGTTTAAATTACCTGTGATCCAGAATAGTAGGACAGTGATAATGATAAGAGGTGTGATCATGTTGACTTAGTGATCGTTGACAACCCAACTGACATCTCATCTCATCTGAACTGACTGGAGAGGAGGAACAGGAGGTGACCTCATCAGTGATGTAATGACAAAACGCAGCGTGGCGTCAGACAGCTGTCCTGTTATATTATATTGGCACGGAATCAAATCCAGACCTCAGTGCAGGTGTGAGGGAGGTGTTGCTTCAGTATAATCTACTGAGACAGTGAATGAGAGAAGGTTTTTGTAATGTAGACAGGGGAATCTGCAACACTGTGCCTTGCTAGCAGCACAGAAATACACGGCACTGTGTTGGGGTTGTCTCAGGTTGAACATGTTCAGAGAGGCATTCTTTGGGCCAGCTCCACTCAAATCCCCACTCATATTGAAATGCTTTTCATATGAACTCTCAATGGTTTGAGAATTATAATTCAAATATCCAATGAGTTTCAGTGCTGTTTCTCCTTGTGATTTCTGGTACCACAGTATCACTCTATAGTCTGTTTTCTGATGGTGGCAGAAGAGTTGAACGTTCTCTCCAGGTCTGCTGAAGACTGCAGAGGGAGTCTGGTGAACCTCAACACTGAGACAGAGACCTGAGGAGAGACGGAGAGAAGACATTCACCTGCATAGGCATACATAAAGGATGAATACACATCATACCGTACTATGAATCAAAATCAAATGACAATTTCCTAGATTATTACCTGTGAGCCAAAAGAGTGAGTAGATGATGAGAGGTTTGTACATGTTGACTGTCAGATACGATCATCAACAACCAACTAATCTGGATCAACCAACAAACCATCTCAACTGGCAGGAGAGGAGGAGGAACAGGAAGTGGCATCACCACTGATGTAACGACAAAACCCTGTTAAATTGGCACAATCAAATTCAGACTTTAAATGCAGGTGTGAGAAAGATGTTTAATTTTATTGTATAATCTACTGAGATGGTTTTTGTAGTGTAGACGGGGGGTTCTGCAACACTGTGCATAACTAGCATCACATAAATATACAGATTTGTGTCGGGGTCTACTTAAGTTGAAAACGTTCAGAGGCTTAGGACACTGTAGGACACTGGAGAGGGACTGCTCTTGGTGTAGGGATGAGGTTGTCCGTAGGACACTGGAGAGTGAGTTCTCTTGGTGTAGGGATGAGGTTGTCTAAAGGACACTGGAGAGCGACTGCTCTTGGTGTAGGGATGATGTTGTCCGTAGGACACTGGAGAGCGAGTGCTCTTGGTGTAGGGATGTGATTGTCCGTAGGACCATGGAGAGTGAGTGCTCTTGGTGTAGGGATGTGGTTGTCCGTAGGATACTGGCGAGCGAGTGCTCTTTGTGTAGGGATGTGGTTTTCCGTAGGATACTGGAGTGCGAGTGCTCTTGGTGTAGGGATGTGGTTGCCCATAGGATACTGGAGAGCGAGTGCTCTTGGTGTAAGGATGACGTTGTCCGTAGGATACTGGAGTGCGAGTGCTCTTGGTGTAGGGATGTGGTTGTCCGTAGGACACTGGAGAGTGACTGCTCTTGGTGTAGGGATGTGGTTGTCCGTAGGACACTGGAGTGTGACTGCTCTTGGTGTAGGGATGAGGTTGTCCGTAGGACGCTGGAGAACGAGTGCTCTTGGTGTAGGGGAAGGAGTCCTGTTTGGGGAACGTGGCCTGTGCAGTGCAAATCTCCAAAAGTCAGGACTCAGGGATAACGATTCAAGAACAGAGGGTATTGTGGAATCAGAGGAGATCTTGTGGGTTGGATCGGACGTTGCTGTGGTAGGCTTGGGAGGACCAGCAGCCTAGAAGTTGAACTGTGTGGTCAGGCAGCCCTTGGTAAGAAGTAGAGGTGGCAGGCACTGATCTGGAAAGAGTGTCCAGAGAAGTGAAAGGGGAAAAATGGATTTGGAGATGATGAGATGGAAGGTGACATGGTTGGTTTCTGTGATGAAGAGGGGGTCGTGAGGGATGGCCGGAGGTTGATGAGGTAGGTTAGAGGTTCATAAGGGCTGATGAAGGATGGTAGGTGGAACAGGAAGACGGTAGGGGTTTTGACAGGCTGATCTGTCTTGCTTCTTTTGAGGGTGAAGATGAGGAAGTCTTGAGATTGGTAGGTGATTTCTGAGATGCAGGGGTGATGGGCAGGATGGAAGGAGTTGGAAGCAGAGGTAAATTCATAGCATCATGAGGACCGAGTTTGGGACACGCTGCCCTAACCCTAACTCCTAAACTTAACCCCTAACCGTAACCCCTAGCCTAGCTAACGTTAGCCACCTAGCTAGAATTCGTAACATATCAAACATTTTGCAAATTCGTAACATATTGTACATTCAGCAAATTCATAAGATATTGTACGTTTTGCAAATTTGTAACATATAATACGAATTGTACTTCTTTACATATACGAAATGGGTGATATTAATGAATACCACACGAAAGGTAACATATCATACTCAATAGTGAGTCTCGGATTCACGTACAGAATATTAGGAAATGCTCTGAGAGCAGGTTGGGACATCTGCAAGATGGCAGTATTTAGTAATAAATTAATGTAAAATCAATTGCACTAAGTTCTTGTCCCATAGGCAGCCAGTGTTTGCTGTCACAGCTCAGCAAGATGGTGCTGACAGAGATGGTCGCCTGCTATCTGCTATAGGGATTTGGGCGAAGGAGAAATGGGTGAGTAAGTATAAGAGTGACAACTTAGCCAATACATTACGACCAGGAATACGACTTTTCCGAAGCGGATCCTTTGTTCGGACAGTGGATCTAATCCCAGAAGCCATGACAACGTCGCCACAGTAGTGGCAGACGGAGCAGCCTCTGGTCTGGCACCGTAGGCATGCACACCGCCCACCGCTTCCGAGTATACTACTCGCCAATGTCCTTGTTCTAGACAACAAGGTGGACAAAATTAGAGCAAGGGTTGCCTTCCAGAGAGACATCAGAGATTGTAACATTCTCTGTTTCATTTAACTTCTTAGGGAGCAGCGCACGAGGTGACCGTTTTGGAGACCCTGGCATGCCCAAAGTAAAATGCCTCCCATTCAGGCCCAGAAAATAGGATATGCACATATTCAGTACCATTGGATAGGAAACACTCTGAATTTTCTAAAAGTGTTAACATTTTGTCTGTGAGTAAAACAGAACGGATATGGCAGGCGAAACCCAGAGGAATTTCTGTCCTGGAAAAAGTGGTTTTGACACATTGCCTCATTTGGAACTCCTCCCTTATGAAAATGCCCTTATAAGGGCATATGAATGCAGTACCTATCGCTTCCTCTGGATATCAACAGTCTCGAGAAAGTGTTCTGATTCATTTTAGATGCTTTTAGAGCAGAGAAGAAGAGGAATAAGGAAGTGCCCCCAGAGATGTCCTTACAAGAAAATGCGTTCTCCCGGCAGGCGCGTCCTTTGTTTTTTTCCTTTCTTATCGCCCAGTTTATATTCCAGTTGAAATATTATGCTATTTATACATAAAAGTGTTCCTAAGGATACATTTACAATGATGTTTGATTGTTCTTGGACAAGTTTATAGGTATAAGTTGAACGAGATCTCTTCACGTTTCAATGGAGGAGTCGACGCTGTTTTTTCTGAACATAACGCGCCAACCGCGCTAGCGCCCCATTCCCGACACTACCCGGCAAAATGTAAGGCGCCAAATTCAAAATCCAAAAGTGCAATTATAAAACATTCATCAATATAGACATGTTGCATACTCGTCAAAAGCTCAGAGTCTTGGCAATATCACAGCGTTGTTAGATTTCAAAAAGGCTTTATGGCGAAAGCACAACATTTGATTGTTTGAGGATAGCACCTCTCATATTTTATGCATTAGCATAAATCCATAACCGGCGTGGGTCTCACAAAATGCATAAAAGAGCTAAAATAAAATCGCTTACCTTTGATGATCTTCTGCTGAGGGCAATCCGAAGTGTCCAAGCAAGACAATCCATGCTTCTTTTGTTAAAGAAAGTCATTGTTTATATCCATAAATCTCAGTTTGGTTGGCGCGTTATGTTCAGAAAATCCACCATCCACTCGCCCATTGAACCGTGATGAGAAAGCGTTCAAACTATACCTATCAACATTGTCCAAACAAATCATTTATAATGTATCCTTTGGTACACTTTTATGTATATTTACTATAATATTTCAACCGGATAATAACCTGAATGATAGGAAAGGAAAAAACCAAAGAGCGCGCGAGACCGTGAACGTGCAAGTCATTCTATTGACTTCCTGGGTCCACTTCTAAATTCTTCTTCTATTCGCTTCTAATTCAACCTAAAGTCATGAAACCCTGTCTAAAGACTGTTGACATCCAGTGGAAGCCATAGGTACTGCAATCTGAGTCCTAGATAACAGCAAATCTCATAGGCAGCCAGTAAAAAAAGGTAATCTAAAAAAAAAACTGAAAATCCGGACAGAATGTCCTATATCAGTTCTGTTATACTCACAGACATTATTGTAACAGTTTTAGAAACTTCAGAGTGTTTCCTATCCAATAGTACTAATTATGTGCATATCCTAGTTTCTGGGCCTGAGTGGCAGGCACCTGGGCTGCCGCTCCCTAAGAAGATAACGACTCATGGTGTAATCATAACAACATACAGGAACTCAAGTCCTTCTGTTCACCCAACCTAGAATTCCTTACTATCAAATGCCGGCCATATTATCTCCCAAGGGAATTCTCGTCAGTTTTTGTCACAGCTGTGTATATACCCCCTCAAGCAGACACCACAACGACCCTCAAGGAACTTCACTGGACTCTATGTAAACTGGAAACCATATATCCTGAGTTTGCATTTATTGTAGCTGGGGATTTTAACAAAGCAAATTTGAGGACATATTGATTGCAACACTTGCGCGGGGCAATACACTCGATCACTGCTAATCTAACTTCCGCGATGCATACATGGACCTCCCTCGCTCTCCCTTCTAGATGTCTAGAACCATTCAACGCTGGTTTGACCAATCGGAATCCACGCTTCAAGATTGTTTTGATCACGCGGACTGGGAAATGTTCCGAGCGGCCTCAGGGAATCACATCGATCTATATGCTGACTCTGTGAGTGAGTTTATAAGGAAGTGCATTGGAGATGTTGTACCCACTGTGACTATTAATACCTACCATAATCAGAAACCGTGGATGCATGGCTGCATTCGCGTCAAACTGAAAGCGCGAACCACCGCATTTAACCATGGAAAGAGGACTTGGAATATGGCCGAATATAAACAGTGTAGTTATTCCCTCCGCAAGACAATCAAACAAGCAAAATGTTGGTATAAGGACAAAGCGCAATTCAACGGCTCAGAAACGAGACGTATGTGGCAGGGTCTAAAGGCAATTACGGACTACAAAAAGAAAAACAGCCACGGACACCGACGTCTCGCTTCCAGACAAACTCAAACTCTGCCCGTTTTGAGGATAATGCAGTGACACCGTCATGGCCTGCAAACAAGGACTGCACCCCCCCCCCCTCCTTCTCCGTGGCCGACGTGAGTAAGACATTTAACTGTGTTAACCCTCGCAAGCCTGCTGTCCCAGACGGCATCCCTAGCCACGTCCTCAGAGTATGCGCAGATCAGCTGGCTGCTGTGTTTACGGACATATTCAATCGCTCCCTATACCAGTCTGCTGTCCCCACATGCATCAAGATGGCCACCATTGTTTGAGTACCCCAGAAGGCAAAGATACCTGAACTAAATGACTACCGCCCCATAGCACTTACATCTGTCATCAGGAAGTGCTTTGAGAGACTAGTCAAGGATCATATTACCTCCACCTTACCTGCCACCCTAGACCCACTTCAATTTGAGTACCGCACCAACAGGTCCACAGACGATGCAATCGCCATCACACTGCACACTGCCCTATCCCATCTGGACAACAGGAATACCTATGTAAGAATGCTGTTCATTGACTACAGCTTAGCATTCAACACCATTGTATCCTCCAAGCTCATCATTAAGCTGGAGGCCCTGGGTCTCGACCCTGCCCTATGCAATTGGGTCCTGGACTTTCTAACGGGCCGCCCCCAGGTGGTGAAGGTGGGAAACAACATCTCCACGTCGCTGACACTCAACACTGGGGCCCCACAAGGGTGCATGCTCAACCCCCTCCTGTACTCCCTGTTCACCCATGAAATGCATGGCCATGAACGTCTCCAACTCAATCATCAAGTTTGCAGACGACACAACAGTAGTAGGCTTGATTGCCAACAACGATGAGACAGCCTATAAGGAGGAGGTGAGGGCACTCGGAGTGTGGTGTCAGGAAAACAACCTCTCACTCAACTTCAACAAAACAAAGGAGATGATCTTGGACTTCAGGAAACAGCAGAGGGAGCACCTCCCTATCCACATCGAAGGGACAGTAGTACGTACACATCACGGACAAACTGAAATGGTCCACCTACACAGACAGCGTGGTGAAGAAGGCGCAACAGTGCCTCTTCAACCTCAGTAGGCTGAAGAAATTCGGCTTGTCACCAAAATCACTCACAAACTTCTACAGATGCACAATCGAGAGCATCCTGTCGGGCTGTATCACTGCCTGGTACGGCAACTGCTCCGCCCACAACCATAAGGCTCTCCAGAGGGTAGTGAGGACTGCACAACACATCACCGGGGGTAAACTACCTGCCCTTCAGGACACCTACACCACCCGATGTCACAGGAAGGCCAAAAAGATAATCAAGGACAACAACCACCCGAGCCACTGCCTGTTCACCCCGCTATCATCCAGAAGGCGAGGTCAGTACAGGTGCATCAAAGCTGGGACCGAGAGACTGAAAAACAGCTTCTACCTCAAGGCCATCAGACTGTT
>QNTS01005354.1:31499-86750 GCA_003317085.1 Hucho hucho | reverse complement strand
GTGATGATTGAGTTGGATGCATGCTTGGCCACGCAGTCATGGGTGAACAGGGAGTACAGGAGACGGCTGAGAACGCACCCTTGTGGGGGCAGGAGATGCTGTTTCCTACCCTCACCACCAGGGGGCTGCACGTCAGAAAGTCCAGGAACCAGTTACACAGGGCGGGGTAGAGACCCAGGGTCTCGAGCTTAATGACAAGTCTGGAGGGGACTATGGAGATAAGGTATATACAAGCACATGACTTGAAAATTTGTTTACAGTTTTTGACAAATCACAAAGCAAATAAAATGTTATCACCTCACAGATCATCAGCCCAAATATAAGCCTACTGCCTAGCCTAACCTTAGTGTGAAAGCTAAACATCATTTGTTGGAGGTTTTCAAGTCCATGGGGGATAGAAATGGGGGAAGGCCTCATGGGGGGATAAGATGCAGGAAACATTTCTATGATGGAGAATTTATCAATAAATGGTGGGAAAACACTGGATAAGTTTACAAGCTAAATAAAAATAAACCCCTGGGGATCTGAGCTGGCAACCCTGAGGTAACAGAATTACAATCTGATGCCACGTTGTAAACAACTGGGAAATCTCCGACTTCTGACGTCAGTGCGTTCAAGACAACTGGGAACTCAGAATTTTTTAAAATGAAAAATCGGTTTCAAAGGTCATCCAACTTCCAATTCCAACTCGAAATTCCAACTCGGGACCTCAGGCCTCTTTCTAGAGCTCCGACTTTCCGAACTGAAGATCACTGATGTCATGATTTAACCTCGTATTTTTCAGAGTTCCCAGTTGTCTTGAAAGCACTATAAGTCAGTCAAGTGAACTATCCCGTCACCTTGTTTTTGTTAAAACATCTCTGGTCTGACCGATGCTTATTCGCTCATCACAATCAGTACAACATTCCAAAAAGCATTTTACACACATCATATGTGTCCATGACAATCTATGCAGGCAGCCTGCCTTGGTTTTAAGGGGACCCCGGGTTAACTGTCCTGTTGCAGGACAATCACATTTTGGAACAGTGAATGCATTCTGACATCACGCACATAAAAAAAAGCTCATGCTGGGGTGATCGTTAGAGATGTTTGGAACTCACATGTGAAAAGGTTAAACGTTACTAATGTTTTCTTGTGGGTTTTATGGAAGTATTCTTAAATAGAACCATGAGAAGACCTGCAGAAAATGTTATGCTGAAGAACTGAAACTCCGAAAGAAGAATGTTGTTTCTTAACGTTCTCTGAATGTTCTGAGAACATGACTAGAACCATGAGGGAACCTGTAGAAAATGTTATGCTGAAGTACTGACATTCCCACAGAAGAAAATTGTTTCTTAACCTCTTGGGGATAACCTCTCAGGGATCACTGCACAACTTGACCGTTTTGGAGAGCCTGGCGTGCCCAAAGTAAAATGCCTCCCATTCAGGCCCAGAAAATAGGATATGCACATATTTGGTACCATTGGATGGGAAACACTCTGAATTTTGTAAAACTGTTAACCATTTGTCTGTGAGTAAAACAGAACGGATATGGCAGGCAAAACCCCAAGGAATGTCTGTCCTGGAGAAAGTGGTTTTCACAGAGTGCCTCATTTGGAACCCCTCCCTCATGAAAATGCCCATAAAAGGGCATATGAATGCAGTACCTATCGCTTCCTCTGATGTCCACAGTCTCGAGAAAGTGTTTTGATTCTGTTCAGATGAAGTAGAGCAGAGAAGAAGAGGGAATAAGGAAGTGCCTCTTTGGAAGTCTATAGTAGTGGGCGCGCGCTCTTGGGAAGCGCGCCCACTACTATAAATGTAGTGCTTTCGCCGTAAAGCCTTTTTGAAATCTGACAACGCTGTGATATTGCCAAGAAACAGAGCTTTTGATGAGTATGAAACACTTGTATATTGGTGGATGTTTAATAATTCAACTTTTGGATTTTGAATTTGGCACCTCACATTTCACCTGGTAGTGTCGGGAGTGGGGCGCTAGCGCCCCATCCCTGACAACATCCGGAAAAATGTAGAGCGCCAAATTCTAAATGCAAATGTAGTATTATAAAACATTCATAAAAATACAAGTGTTGCACACTCTTCAAAAGCTTAGACTCTTGGCAATCTCACAGCGTTGTCAGATTTAAAAAAGGCTTTACGGCGAAAGCACAACATTTGATTGTCTGAGGACAGCACCCCATGTACTTCCCATATTAGCATAATAATAAAACCAGCGCGGGTGTCCAAGCAAGACATCCAATGTTCCTTTTGTTAGAATTAGTCCCTATTTATGTCCATAAATCTCAGCTTGGTTGGCGCGTTCTGTTCAGAAAATCCACCGTTCACTCGCCTAATATAGAAGACAGAGACCGGCAAAAATATACCTATAAACTGTGTCCAAACAAATCAAACAACGTTTCTAATCGATCCTTAGCTACACTATTATGTTTATTATATTTCACAATTATATTTCACACGGATAATATCCTGAACGATAGTAAAGTAAAATTACCGAGGTACGCGCTCCCGGGTCCCTCGTGCCACAGACAGAAATCACTTCCTCTCTCCACTTACATAATCTTCTTCTATTCGGTTGTTTTTCAAGGTAAAATCATCAAACCTTGTCTAAAGACTGTTGACATCTAGTGGAAGCCATAGGTACTGCAACCTGTGTCCTGGATTACAGCAGATCCCATAGACAACCATCGGAAAAAGGCATGTCACAAAAATAAATTTTCCGGATGGATTTTGCTTGGGTTTTCGCCTGCCATATAGTTCTGTTATACTCACAGACATTATTTTAACAGTTTTAGAAACTTCAGAGTGTTTTCTATCCAATAGTACTAATTATGTGCATATCCTAGTTTGTGGCCCTGAGTGGCAGGCATTTAACTTTGGGCATGCCAGACTCTCCAAAACTCCCAACACTGCCGCCGCTCCCTAACTAGTTTCATTCTCGGAACTATTTGAGAACATTCCCAATGTGAAACCAGTTGGAGAACGTTCCTAGAACATTACCAAATGTACCAAACTGTACTCCCGAAGTTGTTGACTGTTTTTGTGCTAGCCTGTTAGCTAACAGTTCTCAGCTGTTAGCAGTTTCTTCCTGGCGTTAAAAACAAATGATTGCAATACTTTTTTCAAGTCATTGCTGAATGATTTAATGTAGAAAATCAAAACCTTAATCTTGTAAACAATTCATGGTAACCTCGTAAACAATTCATTTAGACCCGGCGTTTATTTGAAACAGGTGTTTATTTGTTGAAATGTGTACTGTTGCCAGGCTATTAAAAGGGACAGACGGCTATTTGAGACTCAGAGTTCATTGACGTTTTACAGCATACTGTAGTTTGACACTGTACAATGAAATATTTTACATCATAAATGTATAAATTGACATCAATTTACATTGGAAAGTAAAAACAAATCATATATGGATGTGGCTGTAAATACTTCATCATCATCCTCCATCACAAAGAAAAAAGAATGTTCCGACGGAGAAGGGTTACATCTTATAAGTTCCAAACCAACTTTGCTATATAGTGACTTTTAGATTGCAGTTCCTATGGCTTCCACTAGATCTCAACAGTCTTTATACAAGGTTTCAGGCTGATTTTTGAAAAACGAACAAGAAATTGTAGTTTATCCAAGGTGTGTCAGATTAGGACAGTAGTGTTTTGGCGCGCGTGAATGAGGTGCGCGCTCTTCGTTATTTATCTTCTCTATTGAACATACTATTCTCCGTCTTAAATATTGTTGTTTATTTAGATTTTAGAGTACCTGAGGATTAATTGGAAATGTCGTTTGACTTGTTTGGACGAACTTTACCGGTAACGTTTTGGATTCCTTTGTCTGCATTTTGAACGAGTGGATTACTGAAATCGATGGTGCCAACTGAGCAGACCTTTTGGGTTATAAAGGAGGACTTTATCAAACAAAACGCCCATTCTTTGTGTAGCTGGGACCCTTGGGATTGTAAATAGAGGAAGATCTTCAAAAGGTAAGTGATTTATTTTATCGCTATTTTTGATTTTGTGACGCCTGTGCTGGTTTGAAAAATATGTTGAAGTGGGGCGCTGTCCTCAGACAATCTAATGTTATGCTTTTGCCGTAAAGCCTATTGTAAATCTGGCAACGCAGTCCGATCCTTAAGAGAGAGAGTGAGAGAGTAGGCTATTCTGGATAGGGCAGATACTGTTGTATAGTTCAAGTCCCTAGAAGTAAGGACGGAGATAATAGCAACATATAATGTTCAGTGCAGTCTAATTTGAGTATTATGAAGTCTGTTTCTTGTGAGGTTTTCTGTGTTCAGATACAGAGAGCTGTGAAAACCCAAGCAATTTCTGTCCTGGAAAAAGTGTTTTTGACACATTGCCTCATTTTGAACCCCTCCCTATTGAAAACAGTCATATATGGGAGTAGGATTGCAGTACCTATTGCTTCCACTGGACGTCAACAGTCTCTAGACAGTGTTTGGTGATGTTAGAATGCTCTGGATGGTAATAGAAGACGAATTTCGAACTAGTCATCGGATGTAAACAGAAGAGGAAGCGCGTTCACGGGCTCGCGCGCGCTGTTTTTTTCCTTTCCTATCGTCCAGTTTATAATCCGGTTGAAATATTATAGTAAATATACATAAAAGTGTTCCTAAGGATACATTATCAATGATGTTTGATTGTTCTTGGACAAGTGTATAGGTTGAACGAGTTCTCTTCACGGTTCAATGGGCGACTCAACAGTGGATTTTATGATCATAACGCGCCAACCAAACGGAGATTTATGGATATAATAAATGACTTTTTCTAACAAAAGAAGCATGGATTGTCTTCGTTGGATACTTGGGAAGCCCTGGGCAGAAGTTTTCGAAAGGTAAGGGATTTTATATTAGCGATTTTATGTGTTTTTTGAGACCCGCGTTGGGTTATGAATTTATACTAATTGATGTCTCAGGACCAGGATTGGTAAACACTGTTGAAGTGTATAATTGTAATACATACATGCAGACACAGCATCATTCAAAGACTGGAATTTGATACTCCTGGTATTGGATATGACTGAAAAAGAATCTCATTCATACCTGAACTGGACCTTTATTTACCAAGGTAGAGTACATGATCAGTGAATATATTAAATGTACAGGCTACAACGTGGGGATCTCATGCATGATAATAACTACATGTATATACGAGTGCATCCTTGGCACACAGTTCTATTATATTCTACTCAATCCGTAGGCTTCATTCAGACTGTTTTTAAGTTCATACAACTGGCTATGATAGCTGAGGTTCATAGCTAGGTTCTGAACTAATATGTATACCAAACGTTTTAGGGTCCATACACAGATTGGCTACATAGCTAGCTACACATCCATAGGCATACAGGTATCTTAATCCTCCACTGCACAATAAGCAATAAATAGTTAGATAGCTACGTTACTTCAGCTGCATTGCATAGCAAATATCAGCAAGGCAAGCTTACAAAATTGTACATTCAATTTGCAGTTAGCTAGCTAGATTCTTTACATCCACTGTTGAAAGCCAGGTTTGCTGGTTGTTTCAGGAGTCCCTAAAACATTAAACAACCAGAATTACAATTTCATACTCATGTCACAACACCGATAAAGCTAGCCAGCTAGCCAGCTGGCTAATGTTAGCTAGTCAGCTAGCTTAATAATTTATTCACTTTATGACAAAAGAATATGCATAATCGTTTGTCTCTACATTAACTAACCTATTCCTCTCAACTGTACATTTTTTGCATAATTCGTTATGACGTTATAATTACTTACATTTGCTTCCATCCTAGTATTTTTGTCAGCCATTTTTGCTGAAGAAAATCTCCAGCCTTGAGTCGCATAGCGTCAAATTCGTCATGGAAACCACTCGATATGATTGGCCATCGCCCAGCAGTCGCCGTTGGTGATTTGCATAAAGTTGGGAAATGTTTAACTTTTTCACAGCCTTCCACGCTACATTCGTGCAGCCCAATGGTCCCCTGCCCTCTCCTCTTCTCACCTCTTTCCTTCCATTGAAAATTAATGGGAAGCAGTGTTTCACCTCACAGCACTGCATGCTAGTGTACACGGGGCATTATATCCAGGGACCTGTCCTAGGAGCGGCATTGAATGGACATCGGCAAAGTTGTTGAGATAGAAATCTATCCATCGATGTAGTAGAAAGCTAAGCTAGCTACTGTAGGCAGTAGTGACAGTGCGACTATATATGATGGGTTTTGAAGTGCGAGAGAGTGTAGCCTGAGGTATACCCCCCCCTCCCCGCGCAGGTGATATGCTACAGTAACTTAGTTTGGGCAAACAGTAAAATCATTTGATTGAATAGCCTATTGTAGCTTGATTCAAAATATATAGCTAGCTTGGTCGTTTGTAATTATTTTATCATTTCGGAATATGGGAGGGTTTTAATAGTGCAGATAAGATAGTGCCGCGAAAGCCTGATGTGATGTGTTACAAGCTAGCCTCCAACGAACCGATGTGAAAACGCTCCATTGCTGTGTTTCATCCTACGTTTATAAGATTAAAAACTATATTTATACTCTGAATTTGGCAATAATAGATACAGATTAAGAAAGCAAAGACATTGTTTTGTTAAAACCAGATGAGCTAATTTAACATTCTTTTTTTTTTACATCATTTGTTGAATAAATGAACCTTGAACTCACATTTCATGACATTGTTCTTTATTAGTCTATCTAGAAAGCATTCTCCAAAGAAATGGCTGAATGAGACACTTTGCTAGCTTCACTCCGCGCATAACATAACACAAAGATAATCCCAATGAATGGAGATAGTTTACTCACATCTGAAGCCACATTTGTGTATTGAAATTCAGTGGCGACAGTTCAGCTAAATCGAGACTATAGCAAACTGGGGGGTGGAACAACGCATACAGTGCAACATGAAACAGATGCATAATACACGCTATCAAGTCACAACAAGGCCGACTTCAAATGCCGACATCCATAGGCGATGAGCAATTTTCGAGTTTGGGGAAGGAAATTTTTCACAATAAAATTGCAACTTTATAATAAAGGATTGCATGCATCTATCATTGCATTTGCAAACTAATGTAAGTTAAACTACTATTACTAATGTGATGAGTAGAATGCATAGTCATAATTTAGGCTAATAATATAACTAAACTCAATCACTGTTAGCAAAACAGACAGTTTCTTATGTTTGTATTATGTTGTGTTAATTTATTAACTACTTAGGGAGTAGCGGTGCGATCCCAACACTACCCGGTGAAATGTAAGGCGCCAAATTCAAAATCCAAAAGTTGAATTATTAAACATTCATCAATATACAAGTGTTGCATAGTCATCAAAAGCTCTGATTCTTGGCAATATCAATTTCATTCAAAAAGGCTTTATGGCGAAAGCACAACATTTGATTGTTTGAGGATAGCACCCCACATATTTTCCACATTAGCATAAATTCATATCCTGCGCGGGTCACACAAAACCCATATCAGAGCTAAAATAAATCCCTTACCTTTCGAAGAACTTCTGCTGAGGGCTTCCCAAGTGTCCAACGAAGACATCCAATGGTTCTTTTGTTAGAAAAAGTCATTTATTATATCCATAAATCTCAGTTTGGTTGGCACGTTATGTTCAGAAAATCCAACGTCGAATCGCCCATTGAACCGTGAAGAGAACGCGTTCAATTATACCTATCAACTTTTCCTAAACAAATCAAAGATCATTTATAATGCATCCTTCGCTATCTTTTCATGAATATTAGCGATAATATTTCACTCGGATGGTAACCTAAACGTTATAAAAGGAAAATAAAGTCGGGTGCGCCCACGGTCTCGCCCCCGTGAAATGTTGTTGATTTCTGAGCTCCTTTGACTATTTCCTCTTCCTATCCGTTCTGCTTAGTGCTTCCAGACACTGTATAAAGACTGTTGACATCTAGTGGAAGCCATAGGTACTGCAATCCAGGAGCTGGATCCAATTAAAGCCTGCTATATCAGTTCTGTTATACTCACAGACATTATTTTAACACGTCTAGAATCTTCAGAGTGTTTCCTATCCAATAGTACTAATTATGTGCATATCCTATTTTCTGGGCCTGAGTGGCAGGCATTTTACTTTGGGCACGCCAGACTCTCCAAAACCGTCACCTCTGCTGCCGCTCCCTAAGAAGTTAAAACACTCCCTGAACTTGCTTCCCGACTCTCAGCGTACATTGTTACAGAATGACGCCTCACCTAATGAAAGCATCAGGGAGTGTTTTTGTTTTTTTTGTTTCGGTGGGAATGATGTCGGGTCCGGGAGCCGCTACAGGCTATCATGCCTCAGACAGATCGCCATGCTTCCCTACCTCCGCCGGTTTGTCAGGCTCTCATGCTACAGCCTGATTGCCAGGCTCCCCTGCTACAGCCAGCATGTCAGGCTTTCATGCCTTCACTGGATCGCCAGGCTCCCCTGCTTCCACCGGCTCGTCAGGCTCTCATGCCTCAGCCGGATCATCAGCCTCCCTTGCCTCAGCCGGTCTGTCAGGTTCCCGCGCATCAGCAGTAGTGACAGGTTTCCCGCGCCTCAGCAGAGGTGACCGGTCCGCTCCTGATCCCTGGGATCGTCTTTTTGGCCGGCGTCCTGTGGCTGGAGCCGCGCGTCGGAGAGGGGGTACTGTCATGTGTGCTCCCTCTCCGGCCTCTAGGTCACCAGGCTGCTTGTTATGGTGCACACCTGTCACCATCGTTACGCACACTTGCGTGTCATCAGACTCTGGACTTCATCACTTCCCTGATCACCTTCCCTATATATGTCACTCCCTTAGGTTCCATCCCCAGGCGTCATTGTTTCTGTTCCTGTGTCAGTTCTGTGCGTTGTTTGTGTTTCTTATTTTTGCATAATGTTGTGTTCATTTTTGTTTTTTTTCATGAACATTGCCTTATTTTTATTACAGCATATTGGATGACTGTCATTCATATTCTATTCACCCAGTTAAATGTAACAGCGATAGGTCTAGGCTACTACATGATACTCAAACCTTCCCTATACCCATCATGAGGTTGCTAGAACCTAGCCTATGAATGAAGGGTGTAATCATTAGTCCAAGAGTTGCAAATGTGAGTTTCTATTGGACAAATTCAGGTATGTTTATCCCCGTTTTGTTCCGTTTGCTTCTGTTTAATAAACATTTTTCAATGTATACATTGTATACACCCCTGATCACGCATAAACACAGTTCAGTTTCATAGCAGCCACGTTGTATTTCTTCTCGCATCTACGTTATGCGCTCTCCTCCTTTCGCTTGTGGACTTCAAGCCACAACACATCAGCTGTATGTGACCAGGTGAAAAAACCTTTCCAAGCCAAACCACTACACACCTACATCGTTGTCATCATATGTGACTCACCACCTGGATTCGGTCTTATGTAGCAACATTTGAATTTCAGTTTTTTACATTAGATAAAAGTAGAGACTCAGAGTAACAAAATGGTATATCATACACTGCATTTGAGGAAACAATGGGAAAGTAACTCTGCTTTGAAGGTTGATCAACTTGTAAACTCACTTTTGAGAAAACCATCTTTCAATGTTTTGGTACTACTATTGAAGAGCCCTTCTTTGTCTACACCCATTCAGCATTGTTCACACCCTCTTATGCCTTAGCCCCACCCATCTCTTTAAGGGTTGATCAAACTGTTCTGTACTAACTTGCCAGCTATTTCCAGACATCTGAGAGAGAACAGCACACTGAACATTACTCTCCCTATTGCTTTGGTTTTGCGTTCAGAGCGCACACTGGAGGCTCTGGCCAATAAGTAGGATTGTTCCGAAAGCTCTGACCTCACAGCTACAGTCAAGCACCCAAGCTAACTGGCTAAAATTGGCTAGCTACTTCCAGACACATAATGAGAGAACACCCCACTCTGACCATTTTACTCGCCCTAGCAGAGCTGGTTAGGCTGTTTTCATGTTATCCAGAGCATTGGTGACTGTAACTGTGCTGCTGACAACAACTGAATTACGCTTTGTTGCAGACGTTTACTGACACCGGACATATACAACGGGTGTTGAGTGTTAAAGAATGCATCAGTTATTCTGCGCTCTGGCACACTAAGACAAGAGTCTTTTGTTAAGAAATGTAGCTAGATAGCTAGCTAGGTAAACAATGAGCTAGCTAACAGTACACTTTAACTTGAAATGAAAATGCTTTGTCAAAATTAGAGTGGAGTCTTTTGTTAAGACATGTAGCTAGCTAAACAATGGACCATAATCACAACTCATGACGTTACTACCCTTCATGAATCTGCAGGTAGCTAACCAACCAGGTTCTATGGCTATAACTAGTCAAGCAAATGTGTCTGAGATATGAAGAATAAGATCATATGCATTACGTTAGCTAGCGACCCAGCCAGCTAACGTTAGCTAGCTAACAGTACACTTGAAATGAAACCACTTTCTGTCAAAATTAGAAACGTGTAATATCTGAAAATCTTACCAGTATACATCGTGGTTGGATGCCATGCATGGTTGCCTTAGTTTGACTATGTAATCCAGACTGGTGTTTTCTCCATCTCCTTAGCTATCATACTAGAATTACACTGACTTCAAAACTCGGTCCTCCAGGAAGTGGAGAGCATACACATATTGTTAGCTAGCGAGCCAGCCAGCTAACGTTAGCTAGCTAACAGTACACTTTAACTTGACATTAGATTTATGCAGTTTTACTAAGCAATATATATATATTTTTAAAGCAGCGTTCGACAGGACTACCTAAACATACTGACCGGCTCCAATAGACAGACGCGGGCTATATGGTAGACCAATCCAAACTCATCTCTCGGCATGTCCAGCCCTCTCATTATCACAGCCAATCATGGCTAGCGGGAAGGTTACTCTTTTTTTCTGTGGCTAAACCAACTAGGCTCATAATTTAACAATTGTATTCGTATTTACAGATGGCATACATGTTTGATATGAAGGCACATGAAAGTTCACATGTTCGAGAAGGTATTTCTGCCAAAAAACATTTTGCTAAAAAAATATTTTTTACGTTTAAACAGCTCTCCTGTTTGCGACATTACGCCTAGTTTCCTGAATCGGGTCACATATTAGCTAAATTAACGTCATAGTCAGCATAGCTAATAGAACTAACGCGTTCGTAAACCCACTACAATCATGCAGTAACGTTACAGTGTAGTCCGTAAGCAGTTACACGGTTGCAATAAATGAGTAAAACCAAAAGCTTGTGTAGAACAAGTGTGCGGGCCTTCTTGATCTATACAAGCTTTTGGTTTTACTCATTCTTCTTCTATACTAGTATTCTTTATTAGCCCAGCATCTATGTTTTTAAGGATGTGCGCATGACCACAAACTACTAAAACCAAAAGCTTATCTTGACTTTGAAGAGTTCCAGTGTCGTGTTGGATATTCATAGCCAGCTAGCTAACATAGCATCCCTCTGTTTGAGCAGGGTGTTTCAGTAGGCTAAACTAGCTAGCTGCATTTGCTAGCTAAATTAAACTGAAAGTGAAAAAAATGACGGAATCTGTCTCTCTCTATTTCTCTCTTGCTTCTCCTTCATTTAGGAAGAAATGAATTTGTTCAAAACTGTTCAACTATTTTCTTTCTCTCTCTCTTTGAGTCAACTACTCACCACATTTTATGCACTGCAGTGCTAGCTAGCTGTAGCTTATGCTTTCAGTATTAGATTCATTCTCTGATCCTTTGATTGGGTGGACAGTTCATGCAGCAAGAGCTCTGATAGGTTGGAGGATGTCCTCCCGAAGTTGTCATAATTAGCTGTCATCCGGCTACACCATGGTGCTACCCTACAGAGTGCTGTTGAGGTTACTGTAAACCTTCTTTGCAAAATAGTGTTTAAATCAATTATTTGGTGATGTGATTAAATTTAGTATAGTTTTATCTAAAAAAGATAACTTTTTAAATGTTGTATTTTTATTCCCTGAGGAGGATGGTTCCTCCGCTGACTCTACTGAAATGTGATGAAGTTGAATCAACCTGGAAAATGTATTAGATTTGCAAAAAGTAATAAACTTTAATTTCTTTGTTTATTTCACATTGGATTCATGTTAGTTGACAACTCAACCAAATGTAAATCAAAACTGTGCCCAGTTGATAGAGATGGAGACACCGATAGCCTAGTTTTAATGATCAATCTTGTCCGAATAATTCCAATAACTGACCAATGAAATACGTTTTGTAAGTGTATAATACAAAACGAATCCAACAAAAGAGCTATTTTATAAGTGGCCTTAATATGTTGACTTTTATTGCAGTCGATTGCACATCACAAGTTACCTTGCAGAAATGTATATCCTGTTTTGATTTTCACTAGCCTAACTTTTATTTTTATTGGGTTTAAGGAACAGTCAGTGGGTACAGGTTCCGTCGTCGTCGGCTATTCACGTTCAAGCGCAAAGTTGCTTACGATTCTTGTGGAGATCTTGGTGTTCGCCTCCGCGTCTTGCAGAAGGCTTATCTTTCCATCGACAGTCCGTGGATGGATAAACATTACGGTCTACATGGGATGATAAACCTGTAACCTCCACCGGGATGAATGGTAGGCTATTTCATATCGCTGATGTTTCATTAGAATATCCTCCTGAATTTGAATGTATTTAGAAACTTGCCAAATTGACATCTCATTTTAATTCAACTTTGGGCTATGACGCTTCTAACGGTGTTCCACTCCCTGCAAATCATCGACAGACAGTCACAGGATTAGATAAAAGGGGGATTTTGTAATAAGGGATCCTGTCAATCATAATCTTTTGGATTTTCCTCCACTAATTTACCGCGAAATGGATGCCAAAAACGGGTACCACAGGAATAAGTATTGACCCATTTGAACGCCACCTTAAAAGTGGGAATAACGAGGGATACGTCGAGACGTGGCTGCGGTCGGGAAAGGGAATGAAGAAGCTCTCAGCAGGTGGAGGAGCGTCACTCTGCTGTCTGCTGCTCCTGTGGGTCATCTACTCCCATCGCCTGAGAGAGGGTAAGTGCATAGCCTACCATGATGCATGCCACGGTTAGTCTACTTACTGTACGCTTTTATTAATTCAAGGAGATAGGACAGATGAAAATGGTTCATTGTCTTGATACTGCTATACTGATATCTTAGTGTATAATTATAGTTACAGAATAATGTTGTTTTGCTTTGTTTTATTGCTTTTTACATAAAAATTACCCTCTCTTAGGGTTGGTATTGTAGACCTTTTGTATGGGTTTGTTAGGGATTATTTAAGCAGTAAGACCCGAGGATGTGGTATATGGCCAATATACCACAGCTAAGGTGCCTGGATACAGCCCTTAGCCGTGGTATATTGGCCATATACACTCTTAGAAAAAAAGGTGCTATCTAGAACCTAAAAGTGTTCTTCGGCTGTCCCCATAGGAGAACCCTTTGAAGAACCTTTTTGGTTCCAGGTAGAATCCTTTTGAGTTCCATGTAGGACCCTTTCCACAGAGGGTTCTGCATGGAACCCAAAAGGTTTATACGTGGAACTAAAAAGGGATTTCCCTTGAACCAAAAAGGTTTCTCCTATGGGGACAGCCGAAGAACTCTTTTGGAACCCTTTTTTCTAAGAGTGTTCCACAAACCCAGAGGTGCCGTATTGCTTTTTTAAACAGGTTACCAACGCAATTACAACAGTAAATAAGTAATTTTGCATCATACCTGTGGTATATTGTCTGATATACCATGGCTTTTAGCCAATCAGCATCCTACCCAAACTACCCAGTTTATAATTGTTGTTAGGCTACTCGAAAGATGAACACGGAAGCACTACTACTGTCATGTATGCTTTGGACTATCCCTGGCTATGATGAAGCCTATTCATTTTTTCTATTAGGCCTACTCTATTATTCTTCATCATGTGCCTTATGATTTCATACTGGTTTGTATTCATTCCTTGCCATGACAGTAGTAGCCTTCCGTGTTGAATTATGTATGCGCTAGTGCAATTACACCTTCACTCATCCACAGAACGGAAAGCAAAACCATGTTTCTCTCCGTTACATCGGCAACGATTTGGAACTCCTTAGTCATGTCTAACAGAGAAGGACACCAAAGCTTAGGAACTTGGTTATTCACTTATTACTACTGTGTTCATTTTCTTCTCTCTGGTTCACAAGGCAAATGCATACTATGTCCTCCTCGGCTCCTCCTCTCAAACCAACAATATTTTATCCCTATATTAATTTCTTTGACCCAAAAGGATTGACAAAAGGATGCTGTGTTTGAGTCTGTTACAATCCTATTATGCATTCATTACCTTGTTACGGGCTGTAGAAACAAACCGATCAATTGAGTTTATTCTTTCACAACCCACTCCCATACTGTAAGGCTACAGATAAAGCCCCCAGGGAAAGACTTTATAAAGTATAGGCCTACATAAAGTCTGCATATAAACAATTATAATAAGATATGCCATTTAGCAGATGCTTTTATCCAAAGCAACTTACAGTCATGCGTGCATGCATTTTACTTATGGGTGACCCCATCAGTAGTCGAACACAACATTTGGCATTTCAAGCGTGCTCTACCAACTAAACCACACAAGACCACTACATAGATCCTTCACAAATAATCTATATACAGTTGAATTCGGAAGTTTACATACACTTAGGTTGGAGTCATTAAAATTAGTTTTTCAACCACTCCACACATTTCTTGTTGACAAACTGTAGTTTTGGCAAGTTGGTTAGGACATTTACTTTGTGCATGACACAAGTAATATTTCCAACAATTGTTTACAGACAGATTATTTCACTTATAATTCACTGTATCACAATTCCAGTGGGTCAGACGTTTACATACACTAAGTTGACTGTGCCTTTAAACAGCTTGGAAAATTCCAGAAAATGATGTCAGTGCCTCTTTGCTTGACATCATTAGAAAATCAAAAGGAATCAGCCAAGACCTCAGAAAGAAAATTGTAGACCTCCACAAGTCAGGTTCATCCTTGGGAGCAATTTCCAAACGCCTGAAGGTACCACGTTCATCTGTACAAATAATAGTACTCAAGTATAAACACCATGGGACCACACAGCCGTCATACTGCTCAGGAAGGAGACACTTTCTGTCTCCTAGAGATGAACGTACTTTGGTGTGAAAAGTGCAAATCAATCCCAGAACAACAGCAAAGGACCTTGTGAAGATGCTGGAGGAAACAGGTACAAAAGTATCTATATCTACAGTAAAACGAGTCCTATATCGTCATAACCTAAAAGGCCGCTCAGCAAGGAAGAAGCCACTGCTCCAAAACCGCCGTAAAAAAGCCAGACCACAGTTTGCAACTGCACATGGGGACAAAGATCATACTTTTTGGAGAAATGTCTTCTGGTCTGATGAAAAAAATATAACTGTTTGGCCATAATGACCATCGTTATGTTTGGAGGAGAAAGTGGGAGGCTTGTAAGCCGAAGAACACCATCCCAACTGTGAAGCACGAGGGTGCAGCATCATGTTGTGAGGGTGCTTTGCTGCAGGAGGGACTAGTGCACTTCAAAAAATAGATGGCATCATGAGGAAGGACAATGATGTGGATATATTGAAGCAACATCTCACGACAGGAAGTTAAAGCTTGGTCGCAAATGGGTCTTCCAAATGGGAAATGACCCCAAGCATAGTTGTGGAAAATGGCTTAAGGACAACAAAGTCAAGGTATTGGAGTGGCCATCACAAAGCCCTGACCTCAATCCTATAGAACATTTGTGGGCAGAACTGATAAAGCGTGTACGAGCAAGGAGGCCTACAAACCTGACTCAGTTACACCAGCTCTGTCAGGAGGAATGGGCTAAAATTCACCCAACTTATTGTGGGAGCTTGTGGAAGGCTACCCGAAATGTTTGACCCAAGTTAAACAATTTAAAGGCAATGCTACCAAATACTTATTGACTGTATGTAAACTTCTGACCCACTGGGAATGTGATGAAAGAAATAAAAGCTGAAATAAATCATTCTCTCTACTATTATTCTGACATTTCACATTCTTAAAATAAAGTGGTGATCTTAACTGACCTAAGACGGGGAATTTTTACTGTGATTAAATGTCAGGAATTGTGGAAAACTGAGTTAAAATGTATTTGGCTAACGTGTATGTAAACTTCCGACTTTAACTGTACTTTAGTCAGACTATAAAGCCCTGAACTATGGAATACAATGGCCTGCCCTCACGATGCTAAACAAACCTGCAACTTGACCTTTTCTCTATGTAGCCTACAGTATTTCAGTTTTGGGATAAATTACTAGAATTCTATTTTCAACCAAACAAGAAGGATCCATAGTCACAAAGTTGAGGACATCCTTTGCCAGCCATGTTGATCTTTTGGAAACATTGTTTAGAATAAAGGTAGACAAACATTTTATCCCCGCTGACTTCTCTTTCAGCGGGGATAAAAAACTGGCTTGAACTTTGATTGGTTCTCAAATAAAACCCTGTGGGGTTGAGACCTCTCGTTGTTAGAAAATCCAACAGTTGTATTGGAAGGGGCGGCGCTTGGGGGATGTTTGTGGTTGTCCATGTGGGTGTTTGAATGAGAAAGACACAGAGGAGAATCAATCAGAAAAAATCCCAGCCCCCTTCATTATCGATGCATTGTGCCAACAACATCAAGGAGCCTTTCTGGACTCTGAAGTCAGGAAGACTTAGAGTTTGAAGTCAGCCAGTCTAAGTAGCTCGAACTTGCCCTCTGATTGACTAGAATTCTATCCATATCGCTTACAGCTGTCCAATCCTCTCAGATCTTCACACGTCCATAGAGGCTAGTATAGGGGTCGATTTGATTTGGGATTGGGCGCTCCTCCAGCATTTGAAGTCTTCTGAACTTTCCCATCACTCAAGTCAGATACCTCTTAGATAGTGTGGACATAAATTCACCTCTACTTCCCTATTGTACAAATGTGCACATACACTACATGACCAAACGTATGTGGACACCTGCTCGTCGAACATCTCATTCCAAAATCATGGGCATTAATATGGAGTTGGCCCCCCCTTTGCTGCTATAACAGCCTCCACCCTTTTGGGAAGGCTTTCCATCACATTGAAACATTGCTGCTGGGACTTGCTTCCATTCAGCCACAAGAGCATTAGTGAGGTCGGGCACTGATGTTGGGCGATTAGGCCTGGCCTGTTCCAATTCATCCCTACGGTGTTTGATGGGGTTGAGGTCAGGGCAGGCCAAGTTCTTCCACACCGATCTCGACAAGCCATTTCTGTATGGACCTCCCTTTGTGCATTGTCATGCTGAAACAGGAAAGGGCCTTCCCCAAACTGTTGCCACAAAGTTGGAAGCACAGAATCGTCTAGAATGTCATGCTGTAGCGTTAAGATTTCCCTTCACTGGAACTAAGGGGCCTAGCCGAACCATGAAAAACAGCCCCAGACTATTATTCCTCCACCAAACTTTACAGTTGGGCAGGTAGCGTTTTCCTGGCATCCACCAAACCCAGATTAGTCCGTCTGACTGCCAGATTGTGAAGCGTGATTCATCACTCCAGAGACCATATTTCCACTGCTCCAGAGTCCAATGGCGGCGAGCTTTACACCACTCCAGCTGAAGCTTGGCGTTGAGCATGGTGATCTTATGCTTGTGTGCGGCTGCTCGGCCATCGAAACCCATTTCTTGAAGCTGAGCAGCTGAGCTGTTGTTGCTCCTAGACAACTTCACAATAACAACACTTACAGTAGACCAGGGCAGCTCTAGCGGGGCAGAAATTTGACGAACTGACTTGTTGTACAGGTGGCATCCTATGACGGTGCCACGTTGAAAATCACTGAGCTCTTCAGTAAGGCCATTTTACTGTAAATGTTTGTCTATGGAGATTGCATGGCTGTGTGCTCGATTTTATACACCTGTCAGCAATGGGTGTGGCTGAAATATCCGAATCCACTAATTTGAAAGCGTGTCCACAGACTTTTGTATGTACTGTATACTGTATCTCAACCACACCTGACCTTACACAGCTACTCCATGCTCCTAGGGCCCATCTCCACCTCCCCCGGAGGTCCCTGGAAGCCCCTAGTTTTCCTAACATAGAGAGGTATTTGGTCTTGGGTGCTGGGCCGGTCATGAATCCTGCCACGACTGGCTGCATCGCCTCCCCTCTATAGCGGCGCCATCCGTCACAGCGGCAGCGACAGGAAATCAAAGTGCAGTAGCCTGTCCGGCTCACACCATTGGGCCCCAGCCCCACACAGATGGATTGCCTGTCAAGCCCCTCTCTACGCTAGCCAGTTTATTCAATGATAATTTCTGTATTTCCCTCACCGGAGCCAATTCCTCCAGTTGTTCAGTGGACCAGCAGCTCCACTCTCTTCATTTTGTTAACCTCAGCACCTTTGTTTTGGACGTGGGTTCGAGGAGAGGGTGGAGATAGAGAGATGTTCTCTGATTTATGAGGTGGAGGTAGGTGTTGTTTGACTATATCGGCATTGTAAGGTGGTGATGATGGAATGGTAAGTTTGTCACTTTAGCTTTGTGCTGTAGCCTACTAAGTCATTTTGAAGCTATCAGCTCAATGGAGAATGCTTTGTAAAGGTTATAGAAAGATTTCAGTCTTCTCCGGCAGCTCAGTTCAGTGGTGACAAGTCACAGTGAGGACGATTTTGATCATCAATTGCAAGTAAACCACTACTCCTGTTTCGATAGGTAATGAAGTCATAAAACTACGGGGATGTTTATGGAAAAATGAAAATGTTTTTACAGCAAAATCAATGCCGCTTCACTCCAAGGCCCATATTTTACAGCTCCCTGAATAGGAATTATATTTTGCATCAACTGTTTGCCTCCCTTGCGGTTGAGTTTGTAGTTATTTTCTATGTGGACTGCATTGGAGTTTAAAATGCTTGATGTTAGGGAGAGAGTGGGTGGAAAGTGTAAATATTATAAGTAATTGTCCTCCAGTCTTTTTTTTATCATTATATTCCACGGAAGGCGCTCCTTCCTGCATTTTATAAGGGTTAGTTTACCCAAATTACTTAATCACAAAAATGCCTCCTTTCCTAAGAAAAGTAGTGTATTGCAATTCACAATCTGGGCTTAGACTACTTTTCAGAAACAAGCATTGATGACCAAAAACCAAAGAGAATGAATGGCCCTAGCATACTCTTGGGCATTATCAGTAGGGGTAAATCCCTTTGAATTCATTCGCTGTTTGACAACACTCCTTTTGATTTGAACAAAACCTTCCGTACATATTTGCCCATTGTAGAAGTGCTCAGAAAGTGACTTTTTGGACCTGAATGCCAAAACATTCAAGAGATAAAAGTACTCAAAGTTGACCCTTTTGCATACCCTTCAATACCATGAGATATCCATGTCTATGAGAACACTCTTATTTTCATTCACAAATCACCCCAAAATAAATCAAGTTACTCAGCTTCACCATCCCCTTTAAAGTGGGCTATGTATAACATTCAAGATATTTACTTTTTAAAAACATAATTTCAAGTCAAACTACAGTGCCATGCAAATGTATTCAGACCCCTTGGATTTCTTCACATTTTATTGTGTTACAAAGTAGGATTAAAATTGATTTAATTATAATTTTTATGTCAACAATCTAAATAAAATATTCTGTAATGTCAAAGTGGACAAAATATTCTATAATTTTTTTCAAGATTAATAGAATTTAAATAACAAAAATATAGTTGTTGCATAAGTATTTAGCTCCCTGAATCAATACACATTATAAACACCTTTGTCATCGATTACTACTGTGGGTCTTCTTGGGTATGTCTATAAGAGCTTTGCACACCTGGATTGTGCAATATTTGCCCACTAATCTTTTGAAAATTCTTCAAGCTCTGTCAAGATGTTGGGTATTGTGGCTAGACAGCAATTTTCAAGTCTTGCTATAGATTTTCAAGCAGGTTTAAGTCAAAGCTATAACTTGGCCATTCAGGAACATTCTTGGTAAGCAACTCTAGTGTAGATTTGGCCTTGTGTTGTAGGTTATTGTCCTACTGAAAGGTTAATTCCTTTCCCAGTCTCTGGTGTAAAGCAGACTGAAGCAGGTTTTCCTCTAGGATTCTGCCTGTGCTTAGCTCCATTACGTTTCTTTTTATCCTGAAAAACTACACAGTATTTGCCGATGTCAAGCATACCCATGATGGAGCCACCATCATGCTTGACAAATAACGAGGCAGTTACTCAGTGATATGTTGTGTTGGATTTGCCACAAACATAAGACTTTGGATTTAGGCCAAAAAGTGTATTCTTTTGCTGTTTTTTTTGCAGTATTACTTTGTTGCCTTGTTGCATACAAGATGCACATTTTGGACTATTTATATTCTGTATATTTGTTTTCTTAATTTCACTCTGTCATTCATGTCATTATTGTGAAGTCACTACAATATTGATCCATCATCAGTTTTCTACAATCACAGACATAGAACTCTGTAGCTGTTTTAAATCACCAATGGCCTAATGGTAACATCCTTGAGCAGTTTCGTTCCTGTTTTGCAGCTCAGTTCAAAAGGACGACTATCTTTGATATGTCTAGGTCATTTAATATATAATCCACAGTACAATTATGAACTTGACCATGCTTAAAAAGATATTTAATGTATGATTTGTTATTGTTACCCATCTGCCAATCACTCCCACATAGAAAATACTACAGTTTGCTAAAGAATACTATAGTAAACTGTAGTATACTGTAGAATACAATACTCCACTTTGTAGAATCCCTTGATCATGTGTCGTACTTACTATAGAGGTCTTGTAGTTGACGTATGACGCCTCCTGGCGGCCATGCTGGAAGACCATCACATTAATTCTTCCGACAATAACAGTCGAGTAGCTAGCCCAAACTGCATGATAACATAGTTGATTCATCACCACGTTCATTTTCTGTGGAGTATTTGGCTGCTCTAACAAGGCAGGAAAGACAACGGGAAAAAATATGTTGACAGATTCCCCTCAATCATGAAACACCTTCGGTGATACCAATGAGATAAGACTCAACAACTGTCAGAAAAGCGAATAAACCTTTTTGCTTGTCTAGACCTTAACCCAGACAGCTGTCAGTACAGGGTGTGCTCTGATCATTTCATCACTGGTAAGTCATGTTCGATCAGGTGTTAACAACAACACTGTCTACTGTAAGTTAGCCAAAATTAGCTAGCTAGATAGCTTGTAGTCTAGCTATTAGCATGTTTCGCATGAGTTTCAAGCTTTGGGTCATTTTTCACCTTAAAAATTCCCCTTTTTAACAAAGGATTGCATGCCTCTATCATCGCATTTGCAGACTAATGTAAGCCTACTATTCCTAATGTGATGAGTAGATTGGATAGTGATAATTTAGGCTATTAATAAGCGCGTGGTGGCATAGGCTTATAGGCTATATCAGAGACGTTTCTTTCCTTTGCACAGGAAAAATGTGCCATTTCATAAATATTTAATGCAATTCTATTACACTTTATATGACTGGAGACATTACCATAATCTTTTTTAATATGCCTACTCTACTGATACTGATAACAGATCAATAAAAACGACCTTGTCTTGAATGCAACCATGTAATCTAGGCCGAAAATGTTTTTTTTTGTGCATTTTAGCTAACCCTAACCCTTTTCCAAACCTTAACTTAATTCTCCTAACCTGCTGTGTAAATTCTCCTAATCTGCTATGAAATGTCAAATATTACATTAATTTGACAAAATCTGTATCCCTTCTAGCCATGACCATGAAAAGGGGAGATGCAAATTGTATGAGAATATGTCCATATACCCTGGAGGACATTATTGTCCAAAAAACTCTTGGTTATCATATATTCATATAATAACCCAATGAACAAATCAAATCAAATGAATTTGTCACATGCGCCAAATACACCTTAGAGTGAAATGCTTACTTACAATCCCTTAACCAACAATGCAGTTCAAGAAATAGAGATAAGAAAATATTTACTAAATAAATCAATTACAAGGTAACACAAGAAAGGTACATAACAATAATGAGACTATATACAGGGGGTACCGGTACCGAGTCAATGTGCGAGGGTACAGGTTAATCGAGGTAATTTGTAAAGTGACTATGCATAGATAATAAAAATCGAGTAGCAGCAGTGTAAAACAAAAGTGGGGGGGTTCAATGTAGATAGTCTGGGTGGCCATTTGATTTGTTTATTTGTCCAGCAGTCTTATGGCTTGGGTGGAAACTGTTAAGGAGCCTTTTGGTCCTAGACTTGGCACTCCGGTACCACTTGATAATTTATAAACATAGGACAAAGACCTCAATGGTATAGGACAACCTGCTGTGTTGACTATTGGTTGTTCCAACCCATGAATATATGTAATCTTTATATGACACTAAAACACCTAAATGAATGAACACAACCTAACACTTAAGTGCCCTGATGGTATAGGTGACCTGGAGTGCTTATAATTTGTTCATGTACTACTGTAGGTTCACAAGCTGACCTATCAAGACACCCATGTTGACTGGATTCCCACTGTGAATATGAGCAATGCTGCAGCAGCATCAGTTTTAACTTCGTCATTTTCCAGATATGAAAGGAGACATCCCTCAGTTATACGAGATGGGTGTCATATGCTGTGCTTTGCCTAGCTGAATGATTCTGTTGTGCCATTTGAGTAGAGTGCACCTTCAGCTTGTCGTCATGACAAAAGTGCCCCTTAAACCATATGCATATATAAAATGTAATTTGAAAAGTGTAAGACTACTGTAAACATACTCTACTTTAATAACAGGCTATATTGTTGTATGGGTGAAATGAAAATTGTCATCTATGCTTTGCCTAGCCCCATTGAATAAAAAGTATTTCTTATAGCCCAAATATTTTCTCTCTTGTACAGTTTAAACACATTTAGCATAGACAGTGTTGTGGTCGTCTTAGGCAAACCAGCTTCATGATCAAAGTGGCACATCCAAGTGCCACTCAGACCTTCTGGGAGAAAAGTTTCTGGCATTGAGCTTGGTGGTAGTAGTGTGTATGTTTTAAGCTAAGGATTCCATCATCTGCTTCCATACATTTCACCACCTAGATTACAAGGGTCAGATTTGCTTTAAACAATTTCATGTCAGCACAAGGCATATGTACAAAATCCAGTATAATGACTAGCCTCATATACATTGTCTACTTGTATCATTTTTAAATTGAGAACATATAGCTGAACAATATGTAAACAATGTGTGAGTTAAGCTATTCTCTACTTCAGATGCACAATGTCAAGGGCTGTATTGCAAATGCTCATCAGGCCATCATACTGTAGGCCAGTGGTTCCCAACTCCAGTCCTCGAGTACCCCCAACAGCACAGTTTATTGTAGCCCCGGACAAACATCACCTGATTCAACTAATCATGAGGCCCTCTGAGTTGCATCAGGCATGTTTGTCTGGGGATACAACAAAGGTGTGTGCTGTTGGGGGTACTCAAGGACTGGAGTTGGGAACCACTGCTGTAGGCCTATGGCTGCATTGGCGTTGCATGCCATCATCAGCTGCAAAATGAGTTCACATGGCTAATATCCTGAAAAAAATGTGACAATCAAAAAAAAATAATTGGAGAGCTTATGACTGAACAAAAATGTCATGTTCATTTGAGAATACAACACACAAATTAGAGACAGATTTCCTTCCCCTCTTTATTGCAGGATTGTGATCTGTGATTAATCATCATCAACACTAGTTCATCTTGAATAATAGTTAAGTTAATTAAAACAAGTTTAAACACTTAACTTCAAAGAATCAACACTATTTTGTATAATTTCAAAGTGTACAAGTAAGCTAACTCAAAATGTAAAGGTTAGACATTTTAGTAACATGTAAGATATTACTGAAACATCATTTCAGGTGAATAAACAAGTCAATACCAGAGGTGGCCAACCTCGCTCCACTGATCCCTGATCCACGGGGGGAGCAGCCTTCTATTCCAGCCCAGCGATAGTGCACTTCATTATTAACTCATTAGGTCTGATACTCTGAATCAGGTGTGCTAGTGCTGGGCTAAAACAGAAGCGTGCACACCCAGCAGGGTTGGCCTGCTCCAGTTGTAATAGGTTTATACATTGTGCTAACATAGGTACACATATGATCCATGGTATACAAGGATGTACCCTTATTCTCTTGGGACACCTCTTCATCTGCAGACAAGGTTTTACGGATCTCTGTATCTGAGGACAGAAAACATCACAAAAGTAACAGGCTGCATTATACTCAAATTAGACAGTACTGAAAATTGTGTTGCTATCTCTGTCCTCACTTTCTTACTAGGGACTGGAACTGGAGAATATTTTCATAATGTCCTCCCACAAAGGTACCTGTCCTATCCAGAGTAGCCTACTCTGACTTGCCTAGTCAAATAAAGGTTAAATAAAATAAATACAAATATTCTCCCTTCTGACAGCTGGAACTGCTACATAATCCGTTCACCCTCTCCATGGCTGTTATCTACAGTTGAAGTCAGAAGTTGACATAAACAAGTTTTATTTACTTCAACTTAAGTGTTTCAACCACTCCACACATTTCTTGTTAACTATAGTTTTGGCAAGTCAATTAGGACATCTACTTTGTGCATGACACAAGTCATTTTTCCAACAATTGTTTACAGACAGATTATTTCACTTATTCACTGTTTCACAATTCCAGTGGGTCAGAAGTTTACATACACTAAGTTGACTGTGCCTTTAAATAGCTTGGAAAATTCCAGAAAATGATGTCATGGCTTTAGAAGCGTCGGATGGGCTAATTGACATCATTTGAGTCAATTGAAGGTGTACCTGTGGATGTATTTCAAGGCCTACCTTCAAACGCAGTGCCTCTTTGCTTAACATCATGGGAAAATCAAAAGAAATCAGCCAAGACCTCTTGTAGACCACCACAAGTCTGGTTCATCCTTGGGAGCTGTCACGATCACGATCTTGTGTAGGAGAGGACCAAAGTGCAGCGCAGGTTGAGTTCCACATCTTTTAATTAATGAATGCAATGTGAAACTTCCAAAATACAGAGAAAACAAAATCAGCTCATACATAAAGCAGTGTTTATCACCTACTCACAAACAATAACCCAAAATGCGGGTGGGAAAAGGAACAACCTAAATAGGATTCCCAATTAGAGGCAACGACAACCAGCTGCCTATAATTGGGAACCAACTCAAAAAAACACCATGAAGTCTGTAAGACAACTCTAGTCACGCCCTGGCCTAACCCCCATAGAGAAACTCAGAGGGCTCTCCATGGCCAGGACGTGACAGGAGCAATTTCCAAATGCCTGAAGGCACCACGTTCATCTGTACAAACAATAGTACACAAGTATAAACACCATGGGACCACGCAGCCGTCATACCGCTCAGGAAGGAGACGTGTTCTGTCTCCAAGAGATGATCGTACTTTGGAGCGGAAAGTGCAAATTAATCCCAGAACAACAGCAAAGGACCCTGTGAAGATGCTGGAGGAAACAGGTGCAACAGTATCTATATCCACAGTAAAACGAGTCCTATATCGACATAACCTAAAGGCCGTTCAGCAAGGAAGAAGCCACTGCTCCAAAACCACCATAAAAAAGCCAGACTATTGTTTGCAACTGCACATGGGGACGAGGATTGTACTTTTTGGAGAAATGTCCTCTGGTCTGATGAAACAAAAATATAACTGTTTGGCCATAATGACCATCGTTATGTTTGGAGGAAAAAGGGGGACGTTTGTAAGCCGAACAACACCATCCCAACGTGAAGCACGGGGGTTGAAGCATCATGTTGTGGGGGTGCTTTGCTGCAGGAGGGACTGGTGCACTTCACAAACTAGATGGCATCATGAGGCAGGAAAATTGTGTGTATATATTGAAGCAACATCTCAAGACATCAGTCAGGAAGTTAAAGCTTGGTCACAATTGTGTCTTCCAAATGGACAATGACCCCAAGCATACTTTCAAAGTTGTGGCAAAATGGCTTAAGGACAACAAAGTCAAGGTATTGGAGTGGCCATCACAAAGCCCTGACCTCAATCTTGTAGAAAATGTGTGGGCAGAACTGAAAAAGAGTGTGTGAGCAAGGAGGCCTACAAACCTGACTCAGTTACACCAGCTCTGTCAGGAGGAATTGGCCAAAATTCACCCAACTTATTGTGGGAAGCTTGTGGAAGGCTACCCAAAACGTTTGACCCATGTTAGAAAATGTAAAGGCAATGCTACCAAATACTAATTGAGTGTATATAAACTTCTGACCCACTGGGAATGTGATGAAATATATAAAAGCTGAAATAAATCATTCTCTCTACTATTATTGTCACGTCCTGGCCATAGATAGTCCTCTGGGTTTTCTATGATGGTTTTGGTCAGGACGTGACTATGGTTGGTTCTAGTATTTGTATGTCTATGTTGGTGTTGTGTGTGGTTCCCAATTAGAGGCAGCTGTTTGTCGTTGTCTCTAATTGGAAATCCTATTTAGTTTGTCCTCGCCCCACCTGTGTGGTGGGTTATTGTTTGTATGCGCGCGACACATTTATTCTGATCGTTTGTGCTTTGTTTATTGTAAGGTTCACTATTGTATTCAAATGTGGAACTACACTCACACTGCACCTTGGTCCGTCATTCCTGACGATCAAGACAGAATAACCCACCACACCAGGACCAAGCAGCGTACCCAGGAGGAGAAGGTGTTCTGGACCTGGGAGGAGATAATGGGGGGTTGCGAGACCCTTCCGTGGCGGGAGTCGCCGAGGAGAGAGAAGGAACAGCGACGACGCCGGGGTCCGCGGCCACAAGGAGCCCAAGGGCAACCCCAAGATTATTTTTTTGGGGGGGGCACATGGGGCTGTCGGGCGAGAGCCAGAGCCCGAATGGAGGATCATAAAGGAGTTTAGGGAAGGATATCAGAGAGAGGTATTGGCGAGGAATGAGCTGCAGTGCAGGCGCCTAGAGGAGCGTCTTCCCAGCCCAGGTACGTCCTGCGCCAGCTCTCCGCACTCTCCCTGAGGAGTGTGTCATCAGTCCGGTGAAACCTGCGCCGGCTCCACACACCAGGCTTCCAGTGCGCCTTCCCAGCTGGGTACGTCCTGTGGCAGCTCTCCGCACTCGCCTTGAAGAGCGTGTCATAAGTCTGGTTAGACCTGTGCCGGCTCCACGCACCAGGCCTCCAGTGCGCCTTCTCAGCCAGGTACGTCCTGCGCCAGCTCTCCGCACTCGCCCTGAGGAGTGTGTCATCAGTCCGGTGACACCTGCGCCGGCTCCACGCACCAGGCTTCCAGTGCGCCTTCCCAGCCAGGTACGTCCTGTGCCAGCTCTCCGCACTCGCCTTGAAGAGCGTGTCATCAGTCCGGTGAGACCTGTGCCGGCTCCACGCACCAGGCCTCCGGGGCCACCACCGACACCTAAATGCCCACCCGAACCCCCCCCAATTGAGTTCTGGTTTACTGTCACGTCCTGGCCATAGAGAGCCCTCGGGGTTCTTTGTTTTAGGTCAGGACGTGACTAGTTGGGTATTCTGCCTTAATATTTCTATGTTTTGGTTTTGTATGGTTCCCAATTAGAGGCAGCTGATTGTCGTTACCATACTTAGTGTGTTCTTTTTCCCACCTGTGTTGTGGGTTATTGTTTGTTAGTGCCTGTGTGCGCTACACGTATTGTTTCGATCAGTCATTTCTTTGTTTTATAGTTTCACTTGAATTAAAAAGATGTGGAACTCCATGCACGCTGCGCCTTGGTCCGTTCTTCATGAAGGTTGTGACAATTATTCGGACATTTCACATTCTTAAAATAGTGGTGATCCTAACTGACCAAAAACAGGACATTTTTACTAGGATTAAATGTCAGGAATTGTGAAACTGAGCTTAAATGTATTTGGCAAAGGTGTATGTAAACTTCCGACTTCAACTGTAGCTAACGTTACCTAGCTACAAATGCATTTAGAGCTACAAAGATAAATACGCTAATATGAAGTTAGCAAGCTGGTGATATTTAATTAACTTAGCTAGCCATACAGTATGTAAAGTTAGCTAACTAGTGAACGTTAGCAGCTCATTTCAGTTAGCCTGTACACTCTGTAAGCTAACACACTTCTGTACATTGCACTGTAACGCACAATTGACCTTATTTTAGCGCCCAAAAAACGTAATACTTCCAGGTCAACTGTAATATGAATACCATTGTAAAGCACAATTTCTCCCCTTTCCAGCAAAATCAATGACGAGACCTTCATGCTGCCCGTCTCTGCATGATTGAAGAAGGCGATGAGCTCCGTGGGGTATTTTTTTTAAATGATGGGTGGGAAGCGGAACCTACTGCGTGATAAGGAAAGGGGGAGATTGGGGAAACCCCCCTCACCCTGTCCCTTTCTTATTTTTATACTGCGAGCAAAGTGCTACACCTGGCGGAGAGAGGCTGTACGACGCAATGAGTTGCTTTATGTGTGCTGTACGTTACGCCATGACACGTCACAATTTAACGTACAGCGTTGGAGGGGTCCGTTTTTTAATCTTTTCTCCAATAATATTTTGTCATTACCATGTCTATCAACGCTTGAATAGAAACGTAGTTCACACCCCAGATTTTGATGCCAACACAGTCCCATTAGTTTTCATTGCAGCCTCGTTTGAATGCCGCAGTTCTGCAAATTTGTACAGAATGGGGTAGGTCAACAGTACATTTCTGTAGCAAGCTAGCTAATAATACATAGTTTTTTATCATTTTCAAAATTTATAGTATTTACTTGAATAGGTTCTCCCACTGCCTCCATTTTCTGGGTCATTAGAAGAACGGAATAATGGAGGATCTTCCCGAAGTTTCCGGTGGTAGCAAACGCAGTCAGCCATGTGGATAATTGGAGAACTTCCAACAGACTGACCTTGGTCTTACAAAATGGTGCCTGGTGTGGTTGCTAGGTGATTTGTGACGCAACTGAAAGCCCTCTATAGAATTGTGTAGTATCCCTTGATCATGTAGTGCTTACGGTAGAATTTTGCAGTATACTGTAGAATACTATATGACACACTGTAGGATCCCTCGATCATGTAGTACTTACTATAGAATCCTATAGTATACTGTAGAATACTATACGACACAATGTGGGATCCCTCGATCGTGTAGTGCTTACCGGAGGTGGGACCAAGTCATTGTTTTACAAGTAACAAGTAAGTCTCAAGTCTTAGCACTCAAGTCCGAGTCAAGTCTCAAGTCATAACCGTCAAGTATCAAGTCCTAAACTTTGAGTTTCGAGTCCTAAACAAGTCATAATGTGCTCTTCACCAAATGTAGTACCATTTCATATTTTTAACAAGAGTAATAGTTAGTATATTACATTTACGCAAATCATGAATGCTTTTAAAAATATATTTATTAATTTCCAAATAAACTTAAAATATTTCCATGGAAAGACATGGGTAGCCATAAGAAAGACCCCCCCCAATAGCGATCAACTATTGAGGATCGCTATGGGGCGCAATCGGGCGATGTAGGCTTGTACACAATCGCACAACCTTAACACACACACACAAACTGTGTGTGTGGTTACAGTAGGCTAACATATGTAAATGGCTTTAGGAACAGCAGTAACATCAGCCAGGATTTAGGCTACCAATTGCCTAGCCAGTTGTAGCTCAATCTTGGGTGCAATGATCACGTTCCCGTACTGACTGACTGTGTGGAGGCTCATTGATTTAACGTTACGTTAGTCAACATGCTACACTGGCAAAGTTATGAATGATATAGCTGTCGGCTATATTAGCCACAACTTACCGTTCTTTGTGCAGCTTCAAATGTCGAACAAAGTTGTTGCGCCTCAGACTGTCATTTTCTTCCCGCATGTTTTGCAAGTTGCAATCCGTTTTTTATTGATACAGTAGTCTTTATATCCGAAAATAATAATTTTGGGTATCATCTTTCCAAGGGCTCCATCTGAATTCACTCACCGACATTCCTCTGCACTGCCACGCGCAACATTTTCTCAGCAGGCACACTTTGATTGGCTGCTGTCCGATTCAAACTGTAATCCGTTAAATGAAGAGTTGATGCGCTGCACACTTTTTTTAATAGCATCATTTTTAATATTTGGGCTTGAGGAGGGTATAAAGTCAGCTTGGGGAGGGTATCAAATCAGTTTGGGGAGGGTAACAAGTCAGGTCAAGTCATAAGTCCAAGTCAAGTCACGAGTCATTTTTGTTAAAGTCTAAGTCGAGTTGCAAGTCATCAAAGTCATGTGACTCGAGTCCACACCTCTGGTGCTTACTATACCAATTCCCCTCCCTTATATCCCCATTTTTGCCACCCATGAGTGAGAAACCTACATGCCAAGTATAGACGATATATTGTGTTCCCTACATGTTGTAGAAAAGAGCAGTAGTGCTGAACATAGCTGTTCAGAGCCCAGTTCTAACTACTTACCGGTTATGGACAATTTGCGCTTTTAGTATTTGTCCAGTAGGTTTCCTCAATGAGAAAGCCCAAACAATGGCCGACTCAGCAAGTAGAGCTCTTGGGGGAGTTATAGGACAAACAAAAACACTCAAAGATATTGGTTATGCCACATATTCCAAACTATATCAGACATGCGTGTGTCCTGTTCTGGACTATTCAGCTGGAGTGTGGGGTGCTATTTTTTTTTTAAACGAACATGTTCATAACAGAGCAGTGTCCACAAGTTTGCACCTATACTTGCAATAACTGGGGACATGGGCTGGGAACCCTGTGAGGTGAGATGGAAGGCGTGTATGGTGACACTTTGGAATAGACTGTTGGATATGCCAACTGCCAGAATACCTAGTAAAGTTTTTCAATGGGACTGTGAACATCTGTATGAAAACCAAATTAACTTCTTAGGGAGTGCCCCACTCCCGACACTACCATGTGAAATGCAAGGCGCCAAATTCAAAATCAAAAAGTTGAATTATTAAACATGCATCAATATACAAGTGCTTCATAGTCATCAAAAGCTCTGCTTCTTGGCAATATCACAGCGTTGTCAGATTTCAAAAAGGCTTTACGGCAAAAGCACCACATGATTGTTTGAGGGTAGCACCTAACATATTTTTGCCATTACCATAATTTCATAAGCCTCCACGGTTCACAGAAAACACATTTCACAGCGAAAACAAATCAATTACCTTTTGAAGAACTTCTGCTGAGGGCTTCCCAAGTGTCCAACGAAGACAATCCATGGTTCTTTTGTTAGAAAAAGTCATGTATTATATCCATAAATCTCCGTTTGGTTGGTGCATTATAATCAGAAAAAACAGCGTCGACTCCTCCATTGAAACGTGAAGAGAACTCGTTCAACTTATACCTATAAACTTGTCCAAGAACAATCAAACATCATTGTAAATGTATCCTTAGGAACACTTTAATGTATATGTTGTATAATATTTCAACCGGAATATAAACTGGGCGATAAGAAAGGAAAAAAACAAAGAACGCGCAAGCCGTGAACGCGCATTTTCTTGTAAGGACATCTAGGTGGACACTTCCTTATTCCTCTTCTTCTCTGCTCTAAAAGCAGCTAAGAAGAATCAAATCACTTTCTCGAGACTGTTGACATCCAGAGGAAGCGATAGGTACTGCATTCATATGCCCTTATAAGGGCATTTTCATAAGCGAGGGGCTCTAAATGAGGCAATGTGTCAAAACCACTTTTTCCAGGACAGAAATTCCTTGGGGTTTCGCCTGCCATATCCGTTCTGTTTTACTCACAGACAAAACGTTAACACTTTTAGAAAATTGAGAGTGTTTCCTATCCAATGGTACTAAATATGTGCATATCCTATTTTCTGGGCCTGAATGGGAGGCATTTTACTTTGGGCACGCCAGGGTCTCCAAAACGGTCACCTCGTGCGCTGCTCCCAAAGAAGTTAAGGGAGACATAGACATGATTAAAAAACAAGTGTTGATTTAATATGAAGAAAAACATGGGTGGAGGAGATTAATCATGAACCCAAATTGAGAACCTTTAGTTTGATTAAGGGTGAATTGTGTGAGAGATATATTATGTATAACCTACCTAAAAACAAGAGATCACTATGTGCACAGGTAAGATCAGGGATATTGCCTCTGCGTATTGAAACAGGTCGGTATTGTGGTGAAATGGAAGAGGAAAGACTATGTAATTATTGTGACCTCAGAGAAATAGGGAATGAAACTCATTTTATCCTCTATTGCCCGTTCTACCACGATATACGCTTGCTCTTATTCTAGAAATCACACCAGATATACCCTTGCATTATGTGGCTGAGTGATGAGGAGAAATTGAAATGGTTTTTTGTCCATTGTGTATTTCCGTTGGCTGAATATTTAGATAAAGCCTAGAATAAAAGGAAAAGGGCTACCTATAATTAAATTGTACAAATATTTATCTTTTATGTGGTTAGTGGTGTATGTGTATAGGCTTGTCTACCATATGATACTTCTCTTTGTGTCAGACTGGGTTCAAGTGACTTCTTTTTCTTTTTTTTGTATTTATTTGTCTGAATATGGTATCTATGTAGTTTGGGGTCACTTAGAAATGTCCTTGTTCTTGAAAGAAGAGCACATTTTCTGTCCATTAAATAACATCAAGTTGATCAGAAATATGGTATAGACATTTGTTAATGTTGTAAATGACTATTGTAGCTGGAAACAGCAGATTTTTTATGGAATATCTACATAGGCTCATTATCAGCAACCATCACTCCTGTGTTCCAATGGCACGTTGAGTTAGATAATTTAAGTATATCATTTTAAAAGGCTAATTGATCATTAGAAAACCATTTAGCAATTTTGTTAGCACAGTACATTAGTGTGTCTAGTTTGAGAAACAGATGCCTCTCAAGTCCTCAACTGGCAGCTTCATTAAATAGTACCCGCAAAACACCAGTCTCAACGTCAACTGTGAAGAGGCGATTCCGGGATGCTGGCCTTTGCCATTTATTTTATTGTGGTATAAACACGAGTCATGATGTTTTTTTATCTGATTGTCAAACAATCACTTCAAAGGGCTCCTTTACTAGCCTACCCACGCACGTTCATCCACTCGCGTCCACCAGCCTCCAAACAGTGATGAATGGAAAGAGATATCTGTTACACAAAACACCAAAAGGTGCAATGACATTTGGCGATTGTCATTAGGCCAGAATTTACATTGGCAAGAAAAAGTATGTGAACCCTTTGGAATTACCTGGATTTCTGCATAAATTTGTCATACAATGTTATCTGATCTTCATCTTAATCACAACAATAGATGAACACAGTGTGCTTAAACTAATAACACACAAATTATTGTACTTTTCTTGTCTATATTGCATACATCATTTAAACATTCACAGTGTAGGTTGGCAAAAGTATGTGAACCCCTAAACGAATAACTTTTCCAAAAGCTAATTGGAGTCAGGAGTCCGCTAACCTGGAGTCCAATCAATGAGACAAGATTGGAGATGTTGGTTCGAGCTGCCTTGCCCTATAAAAAAAAACTCACGAAATTTGAGTTTGCTATTCACAAGAAGCATTGCCTGATGTGAACCGTGCCTCGAACAAAAGAGATCTCAGAAGACCTAATATTAAGAATTGTTGACTTGTATAGAGCTGGAAAGGGTTACAAACGTATCTCTAAAAGCCTTGATGTTTATCAGTCCACGGTAAGACAATTTATCTATAAATGGATCAAGTTCAGCACTGTTGCTACTCTCCCTAGGAGTGGCCGTCCTGCAATGATGACTGCAAGAGCACAGCGCAGAATGCTCAATGAGGTGAAGAAGAATCCTAGTGTCAGCTAAAGACTTACAGAAATCTCTGGAACATGCTAACATCTCTGTTGACAAGTCTACTATACGTAAAACACTAAACAAGAATGGTGTTCATGGGAGGACACCACGGAAGAAGCCACTGCTGTCCAAAAAAACCCATTGCTGCACATCTGAATTTCATGCCTCTTGTTGTGGGAATGTGGGAATGATAAATAATGGTGTGATAGCCTACAATTTTATTGATATTTTGTTTTGATTATAGTAATAGTCTTGTGTTTTTCTGGTACAGCGTATCCCCACTATTTATTTTGCAGGGACGCCGTACTGGACCTTACCATCTTACTTTCACCCCTGGAAAATACTAAAGTATATTACAGTCATATCCGCAAAAATACTACTGTAAATACTATAGTATTCACTACACTACTGATCAAAAATTTAGAACACCTACTCAAAGGTTTTTCTTTATATTTTACTATTTTCTACATTGTAGAATAATAGTGAAGACATCAACACTATGAAATAACACATATGGAATCATGTAGAAACCAAAAAAGTGTCCGGTAGTGTATATCTTTTTTTCTGCACAACCACTGCCCAAAAACACTACAGTAAATATAGTATCTAAATATAGTAATACTTCTATAGTATACTATAGTTTTTTTTCTTCATGTGTGCTGCCCTTCTTTAACAGGCTTTCGAAAAGCTACCTGGTCTTTGTAGTTGAATCTGTGGTTGAAATTCAATACTTAACTGAGGTACCTTACAGATGTTGTATGTATGGGGGACAGAGGAAGGCTTAGTCACTCAAAAATGTCAAACCCTATTTTTTCACATAGAGTGAGTCCATGTAATTTATTATGTGATTTGTTAAGCCACATTTTACTCATGAACTAATTTAGGCTTGCCTAAAAAAAAGGTGCTGAATAATTACTATATTTTAGTTATGAATTTTGTATTTATCAACAAGACAAAATAGAAGGCTCTAAATACCTTTGCAAGGCACTGTATATTATCCAAGTTACTGTATTCATCAACTCAGAAAATGCTTCTGGGTGTGGGTGTGTGGTTTTGATGGTCTTACTCTCAAATAACATCACATCAACTCAGAAAGAGCTTATGGCTGTGGATGTGTGGTTTCGATTGTCTCACTCTCAAATAACATCACTGCAACTACATTTCTGAATCACATAATTTCAACGTAGGAATGAGACTAAGATATTGTCACACATGCAGATTAAGTTATATTGTGCTAGTTTGAGCTGCAGCCAGCCAGGTCATAACTAAAATATGTGCATTAATATGTTGTCGTGCTCCAGTGCTCCACTTGCCTACTTGCTTAAAACAGGAAACAGTACATGGACATAAACAGTACATGGACATAAATGTGTGTTAGTCTACTGTAGGCGTCAGTTTAATGAGAGGTATTTAGAAAATTTACCAGACATCCAACTCCTACTGTTGCTGTCGTGTTAAGTTAGCAGAAAATGAGGAACATATATGCAAACTAGACTTTTTAGAAATAGATACAAATATCATAATTTAAGCCATAGTTAAAACATGTTTTTGTTCCCATAGCTTTTGCTTGGATTATACAGTAAATACAGAATATAGAATTATTGAAATTTAAAGGTCATACAATAAGTTTACCCAAAAACATTGCACATTTGAAATCACACTGCACTGTGAATTCGTTTTGAGGTTTGTGTGTGTGTGCGTATGTATCCATGCATCTCTGTAAATACGCACGCTTGTGTGTGTGACTTAGTGATAAGGTCATTTGCCCCCGGTGGAGCTAGTCTCTCTACTCGGTAGCGGGTGCCAGCGCCTGTAGATGTCATCTGTGATGGAAACCAGAGCGTGGGCGACCCCCCCCCGCCATCCCTCACTCTGTGGCCCGCCGTAAGTGGATTTCATAATCTGAAATAGAGGCGAGACCAAGCGTCTCCACGCCACCAAGTGACAGAAACCCCCTGTCATATGAGTTAACTCCTGCCTGGCGTGATGGAATGGGCTGCAGTGGCTTAGGGCACATTAAGAAGCCTGTAATACTCTGCACTGTCTCCCTCCATCTCTCTCTCCCTCCTCCCTCTCTCCTCTAGGCTTATCGCATGTGGTCCCATTCATCTGGTTGCTGTTGAATCATGGGGAAAACATTGATATCTGATGGCACAGCTGTAACCTCCAGCACACTGCTGACAGAGTGGGGGACTTGCTGGATGTGTGGGGTGTGTGTGTGTGTGTGTGTGAGACTGTCGTGTCTGAATACCCATACTTGCGTCCTAAATAGTAGGCCGTTTTGAGTATGCAAAAAAATAGTTTAATAGTATGTGACATTTAGAACATTAAGTATACTTTATATAGTGTTTGAGAGATAAGCAGCATGTTATTAGGCACACCTGGTTAAAATGGTATGCACGTGTTCAGTACGTGATATTGGAAATATGTATCTGATTGGATGCGCATAGTTTTATTGGCAGGCCTCATTGGTTGTTGGCCAAGGTATTCAATTGTGATTCCTTTGAGCGGGAGCAGATGGACTCGGCTTGGAACCGGCTATGTAGTATCTACTGTCAGCTTGGAAATAAACCTCTTTGTGATGTTAATGCTTTTGACTGTCGAGTTTCTCTTCACAATAACTAAAAAGAACCCACTTCCATTACCCGTGGATGCAAAACTTTAAATGCCCGGATGTCATGATCATTTCGGCTTTGACAACAGCTGGTCAATTAGATATGGGGATACGCACAATGCATTGGAAGAGGGGTTGCGAGTTTTGAAAGCTAGATCTCCCAAGTATACAACAAAACAAAACAACTTGGAAGATGGCGAATAGCGAAGCTTCTGTGGTGGTGTAAGTAGTTTTTATTTATTATTAACTATTATTTATTTATTTATTTCAGTCCTTTTTTTAAACCAAAGTGGATTTCTTTTCTAATTGAAAAGTGTTTCTTGTTTGTAATAATATATATATTTTTTACATGGTATTGGCACTTCTTATGTTGGTGTGTGTGTGTTTTACCTAAAAAATTTCAACCCCAAAAATTGCACTCGCACATTTGAGCTAACTTGTTGCAGGTGCATGGTAACAATTATATACGTGGTAACAAATATATAAACCTGCTCTTGCCAGTATCACTTTTTTATTCAAGCTTACGTTTCGGCCTCTTGGCCTTCATCAGAGATTTTTGCTCTACTAAACGAAATTAACCATCTTTGGTATAATAATAGTATTAATGTTTTACCGGTACTGCGTACCCCCACTATTTATTTTTCTGGGATGACTTACCGGACCTTACTGTCTTATTTTCACCCCTGTTTGAACTGCATTGTGGGATGAGGTGAAATAATGCCTCAAGACAGGAAGTAGAGCTGAAAGTTAACCTTCATGGAGCAACCTTGTTCATCTTAATATTTAATTTCTGGCAAAGACATAAAGAAGTACCTATGACCTAAAATTGAGCAAGGGACTATTCCATTGATTCCACTGTGCCAGGCACCTCAATCATGCGCAGCTGAAGTATTTGAAATAAAACAAATACTATTTGAATGCAGGTCTGGATGAGAGCTTCTGCTGAATGACTGTAATGTAACATAGACTGTGTCTGAAATGGCATCTTATTCAATTCCATGGTCAAAAGTAGTGCACTAGATAGGGAATATAGGATGCTATTGGAGACAGACAATGTAATGGACTCTCCCTTTGTTGTCTCTGCAGGCCAGTTGGCTGTGGGTACCTGTGAGATTGTGATGCTCAACAGAGACAGCAGCGTGCCAAGATGCACCATCGCCCATCAGACTGCCCGCTGTGCCTGCAAGAGAGGCCAGATTGCTGGCACCACTAAGGCCAGGCCTGCCTGCGTCGACGGTGAGTGTCAACAATTGCAGTTAAAGCGGTATCTAGTGTTGTAAAATTCTGGTAAAATCCACATATTTTTCAGAAATCCTCATTGGAGGATTTTGTATTTCATGCTTATTCCCTCCTGATTCTAGGAATATTCCAACTGGGATTTCTGGAAAAACAGGGAATTTTGCAACCCTAGCTCTATTTCTCCATGACCATCTTTATCTAACATGGAGATCAACCACACTTGACTGCCCCGGTCCGCACTGCTCTGCAGTACATAAACAACAGGACATATCTGGAATATCTGGTACCACACAGTCTTTGTAATACTGGCTCTGGCTCTGGCAATGCTAATTAACTAAGAGAGAACTATGATTACAGAAGAAGGAAATTTATAATTATTGGCTGCTAGAGTTATAATGGTTCACCAAACCCACGGTTCAGTACGTATTGCGGTTTTGGGGTCACGGTTCAGTTTAAGTACACAGGGAATATTAAATGCCAATGTTCAGCATTCACAATGTTTCTTGCATTGTCTGTTGTGAGCGGATTGTTATGTTGGGCCTCACAAGTTTCCACACTGATGCTGCATTTGTAACAATGTGGGAGGTGGGAATTTACCAGTTGTGAAGTCTTAAATACCAGTCGGATGCATTCATGTGATTTGAACTCGTTGGGAAATGCTGATTGGCTAATGGCCAACAAGCTGTGTCAACCATAAATGTAAAGTAGAGCTATCATGCTTGTAAACAAATTAAAAAAGTTATATTAATAGATTGCTTTTTATAAATAATGTTTTGTTGCATTTAAATGTACACTTAAACATAACCCTAACCCTTACATTAACCATTTTACATTTCAACTTCAGTAGGGTAGGGACGTCCCAAGGAACCCGGATAGCATGGACTGGAATGTGATGGGCAGTCACTGTTAAGTGAAACTTCAGCTTTGGTTTGCTTATGTAGAGTGGGTCCTTGTCATGGTTCCACCTGTCACCAGAGGGCGGCAGAGACCATCCTAGAGAAATGAACAACACTCAGGTGTGTCCTATTTACTAATTATGATTTCCCTGTTAAAAGAGGTGTGTTTTCTGTTGTCCTTTGCAGAGGCTTGAATTGGTTACCATGTGTGGTCTTTGAGTTTTCGGGACTTAGTGTTTGTTGTTTTTCAAGTGTACTGTGATCCTGCAACTACCGTTTCTTAGTAAAGTATTATGTTTATCCTTAACAACTGATTCCTCGTCTGGTCTCTTCTCTGCTCCTGGGTCCATCCTCACCACGTCACAGTAAGCTTCTGCATCAACATGGACCCAGCAGAGATCACCCAGATCCAGAATGCTAAAACCCACTAAGGAACACTGCTGGGGCGGCAGCAAGAACAACTCTCCCAAATATCAGAGACCCTTCAGGCACTTACAGATTACCTCCAACGACGGCCCAACCCCAACCCAGGAGGAGCCAATGCCCAGGTCTCATCGCCCAGTGCTACAAGCGTCGCCATAGTTCCTCCAGGGAACCTGCACCGGCAACCCAAGATCCCAGCCCCCGAGTGCCTCACTCAGCACTCTCTGGTGTTCGAGCGTCCTCCTCATTCCACACCGTTCGAGCCATGATCTCCTAAATCATCTCTCTACTCTCAGGCAAGGCCCTTGCGTGGGCAACGGCAGTGTGGGAATAGCAGCCACCATCCTGCAGTTCCATATTAGCCTTCACTGCCGAGCTGTGACGAGTTTTCAACTACGCAGTCAGCGGAAGAGAAGCGGCAAGCAGACCGTTCAACCTCCGCCAAGGGTCCAGACAAGTGGCTGACTTCGCCATTGAGTCCTGCACCCTCGCCGCAGACAGTGGGTGGAATTACCGAGGCACTGGTCACTGCTTTCCACCAGGGTCTAACTCCATCAAGGATGAACTGGCCGCTTGGGAACTGGGAGAGTACCTCGAGTCCCTGATAATGCTGGACATCAGGATTGATAACCGCATCCGAGAACGTGTGAGACAGCGCCATTTTGACACCACCTCCGTTTCCCGGTTTCCGGAGCACCCCAAGCCCAGCAATTAGGTCCCCAGGCAGCTGGGACGAACAAGTCTGAGCCCACAGGAACGTGACAGGCGCATGCCCAGAGTTGGCGGGAAACGCCGGGGCTCACCAGGACAAGCTGTGCAGTTAGACCCCAGCTACCTGGTCACCATCTGACACTACCCACAACCCTCCATTGGGACAACCGTCAACACCACATTCATGCCTTCGTGGACTCCGGGGCCGCGGATAATTTCAAGACTTCCCTAAAGAATTACAAATCCCCTGCGTGAAATCACCCATCCCTCTGTAGATTCAAGCCCTCGATGGACGCCCCATCGGCTCCGGCCAGGTGGAATATCAGACCAAGCCCATTCTACTGCAGGTTGGGGTGAACCACTCAGAGACTTTCTTTTAATCACTGCTCCCGAGAACCCCCTTATCCTCGGGTACCACTGGCTAGTGCTACATAACCCATTATTCTCCTGGTCCACAGGACACCTGCTAGACTGGGGTAAGGACTGTCAGACTAGATGCCAAGGAACCCCACCAAGAGCCTCGCTGTGTTCCCCGGCATCCATTCAAGACCAAGACTTTTCCCCTCTCCCTCCCGAGGACTTCGACCTCCGGGAGGCCTTCAGTAAGAGGCAGTCCGCCATCATCCCTCCTCATCATCCTTATGACTGCGCTATAGAACTCCTACCCGGCTCCACCCCTCCCCGGGGCCGTCTGTACACCCTCTCGACCCCTGAAGCAACAGTCATGGACAGTTACATCCGGGAGTCGCTGGAGGCTGGTTTCATTCGCTCGTCTACATCCCCAGCTGCTGCAGGCTTCTTCTTCGTGGGAAAGGAGAATAGAGATCTGCGTCCCTGCATTAATTACAGAGGGCTGAACAGGATTACGATTAAGAATCGTTATCCCCTTCCCCTGATGTCCACCACCTTGGAGATGGCCTATGGGGCTTAATTCTTCACCAAACTAGACCTCCGCAACGCTTACAATCTGGTGAGAATCAGGGAGGGAGATGAATGGAAGACTGCCTTTAACACCCAGAGTGGCCACTATTTTAGTCATGCCATTCGGATTATCAAAATCACCGGCAGTCTTCCAAGCATTTGTCAATGACACACTTAGGGATATGTTGAATCGGTTTATCTTTGTTTACCTCGACGACATCCTTATCTTCTCCAAGATCCTTTCGGAACACATCCTGCACGTCCACCAAGTCCTGAGACGCCTCCTGCAGAATCAACTATACATCAAGATAGAGAAGTGTGAGTTCCATGTATCCCAAGTTTCTTTCCTTGGCAACATTATCTCTACCGCAGGCATCCAAATGGGCCCTGTAAAGGTGAGGCGGTCACCGACTGGTCCCGCCTCAATCAAAAAAGTCCAGCGATTCCTCGGGTTTGGCAATTTTTACAGGCGTTATATTGCGGTGGCAGCGCCTCTCTCGGCCCTAACCCGCAAGTTTTTTTTTTTTTTTTGCTGGACCCCCGAGGCTGACAGGGCGTTTGGGGAGCTCAAGGGACGTTTCACCTCCGGGCCCATCCTCGTCCATCCTGATCCTACCCATCCCTTCGTGGTAGAGGTGGACACCTCGGATACCGGAGCACGGGCGGTCCTTTCACAGCGGAACGAGGGGGACAAGAAACTGCACCCATGTGCCTTTCTCTCCAAGTGGTTTTCACCAGCGGAACGCAACTACGATGTAGGCAACTGGAAGCTCTTGGCAGTTAAGTGGGCCCTTGAGGGGTGGAGACACTGGTTGGAGGGGGCACCTCATCCTTTCGTGATCTGGACGGACCATAAGAACTTGGTCTCCATTCAAGAGCCAAGATGTTGAACGCTCGCCAGGCTAGGTGGGCTCTGTTCTTTAACAGGTTCAACTTCTCACTAGCCTATCGCCCGGGATCCAAGAATTAGAAAGCAGACGCCCTGTCCCGCCAACACGATGTCTCTAACAAGGAGAGGGACTCCGAGCCCATCATCCCCAGCTCCCGCATTGTGAGTATTGGTCCGACGAGCCCAGATCTGAGAAGCTGACCACAGCAGGGGTCCCACTAACAGACTTTATGATCATGATTTGAATGTGCACATAAGCTCTGGTTGTTTTACCGGAATAGCCTGAAAAATTTAGGCTATCAATTCAGCTGTTTTACTCAAAAGGCATAGGCCTACAACGCAGTGTAGTGTTTATCTGGTAAATATTTGTTTAATTTATTTCTTCAGGTTGACAGTGCAGACTGAACCGAAGTCCCTGTACCGGACAGTTCGGTACAAGTACATGTACTGTTACACCCCTACTGGCTGCCCGTGGCGGAACTCGTGCTCCGTTAATAACCAGTCCATTAAAGAGGGACCTGTTGCTCACTGGCTGCCACTATGGAGAACGGGAATGCTTTCTGTCATTACATCTCTTAATGGAGTTACAGCATAGAGACGTAGTGAAGGGTGGTGCTGTCGAAAGGAAATACCCACCACAGCGCAAATGCAATTGATCACTACTTGTGTTACCATAGTGGGTTTGGGAACTTTGCCTGTAAATGTAATTGTGGAGGTAAATGAAAATGTAGAGGACTTCATGGTTTGATGGTTATTCAGTTTCTCTTTCTAACATTTTCTCCTGCATCCCCCCACCTCGTTGTACTTGTGCCTGTGACATTGTTAAAACTTGAAACTATTTTCTTGAGCACCCACTTCTCCCACATGGTGACCTCTGATGTCACCTACTAAGGAAATGGCCTCTAACGGAATTTATGACAGTTAAATGCAGTCTGGGTGGGGGGCCGTGATGACAGACAATGACAGGCCGGCCAGACCGGTGTCACAGCTCTCCCTACGTGACTACTTTACCCCAGGACACAACGTTCTAAAACGTTTTACAATGGAAAAAGAAAATGAACGTAGCACCACCCCATTTCACTCTGTTTAATAATGTTTTCTTCCTATTGGACACAATCCAGCTGATTCAGTCTGTCTAACAGCCAGGCTTTGCTCTAGCGCTCTGTTGGTCCCTCTGATGCACACTTTGCAAACTCAGCTTTATTTTTTTTGCCCTTCAGCAATTGGATTTGGCTGTCACATAATATACTCACATCTACGTTTATGAATGACTGATCAATCTATGCTTTGTTATGTCTGATGGATCGTGCTGACAATCCAATTCACTGAGGGAAATTGGAGTGTCAGGGGCTGGATAGCTGGGCTTTTTCAGCAGATGAAGGAATTGAGCAGTAAGCTAAAGGGAATTTTTTTCATTAAAGCTAGGCCTATATGGTCTTTGAATCCCTTTTTTACCCTTTCCCATTTCTAATATGATATTGGAAAACAGTTGGTGTTCAGTCAGCCGTTGGTCTGTGTGTGTGCGTGCTGGTGTGCATACTGGCATGTGTGTGCATGACCATGCAAAGTCCCATGGAATGACAGACCTATACAGGACAGCAGTTTCCAGCTCGAAGGGCCAACCTGACACACCCAATTATTGAAAACATGGACAAGGGGTTATCCTTTACCGACATAATGTCACAATCACTAGGGACACAAACTCATTCACTCTCACTGGGGACATTTGCCACTGTAGTCCCTCTCTTTCAATTTGCCCACCATCATAAAGTCAGAAGGACCTTTGGTAAACAGAAAGGAACAATAGTTCATGCCAGGTCCTGAGAGGACCGATAATCTTTGAGCAGACTTGAACACACGCAAACACACAGACACACACACCCAGTGTGAGGAACAATCAGTGTTAATTAGCGTCAACAAAGACTAATGCTAATTCATTGTTTTCCGGGCAGATTATTCAGAGAGCACAAGAGTGGCCATCATTACATTACATCTAGACATTCAAAGGACCTAATCAAGAACCCCTGATTGTGAAATACCTCTCTTTCACTCTTTCTCGCTTCTCTATTCCTCTTTCTCTCTCTCTCTCCTCTCTATTCCTCTTTCTCTCTCTATCTAGATGTCTATCATGTCTCTCCCCCCTCTCTCTCTCTTCGCTCTCTCACACTCTCCTTGCTCTCTGGTTTTTATTACTGTTAAAATGCACTAAAGACTTTAAAGGTTGAAATACAGTAGCTCAATCGAGCTTGGTTCTAACTCTTGGTCCTCCCCTCTCTCTCGCTGTCTCTCTCTCTCTCTCTCCCTTCTCTTTGTCTCCTCAGTGCGTATCGTGAGGAGTAGACAGTGGTGTGAGATGGCACCCTGCTTGGAGGGAGAGGTGTGTGGCCTCCTCTTCAACCGCTCTGGTTGGACCTGTACCAAAGGCAGTGGCCACATCAAGACAGTCACGGTAAGACGCAGCCTTACAGACTCATGTATGGAGTACATATTGAAACATGCAGCTGGCATTAGCATTGTAAGAGGGATGGAGAAAGGGGAATTTACATGGATCATTGGTTGTAAATAACTTTGATACACAATTATGATACAATAAGTGAGAGACAGAGAAAGAGTGTGTGTGTGTGTGTGTGTGTGTGAATGTGCATGCATAAATAAGTAAATCATATTTCTCCTGTTCCCAAGTCCACATTTTGCCTACATTTGGTGTATCATTTTACTGCAAGAAATGCCAAAATCATCCCGGTGTTATTATTAAGGCTTTAGCCCTATTCGCACGGGACTAGTTGGTTATGTAGCCTATTTATTGCCCCAGAATGTCCGTTATTCCAAAGGACGATTTGGATTGGATGCATTTTCTCTGCCCCCTGTAATATATATATTTTTTAATTGACAGTTACGTTTTCTAGATGTGAAGATATTTCAACTAGTCCAGGCGATAACAGGCTACACTGATAACGTGAGCGTGTTTCCCATTGAGGATGTGTGATCATAATCATTCGGATCTTTTAGCGATCCGCAGTAAAAGACGTCCCAAATGCCCCCCAGCCTTCAGATGTGAGCTAAACAGTTAACTTTCACTTGATATGTGTTTTTAGGCTATGGATGAGAAAGTGAACTTTTTCCAAACGTTTAGCTCAGTTTTATGCTGCTTTGCGATCTATTGACAGCAAGGGTAGCATTAAACAGGCACAATATTTTTTTATGATGCATTTGTCGATGTTCAATTAATTTGCACAAAACGTATAAACAAAAGCATTCACTGTGAGCGTTGATACATGTTAGCACTCATATCTAGGGATGGGGATGTCGATTCACACGGGACTAGTATTATCTGAGGACTTTGGAGTTTGCCAAAAAACAGTAGGTTATTCTGGTTAGTCGTCCAGATTTCAGTTTCCATTTAACCCATCTTAACAGTAGGCTACAGTTCCCTTGATATGCTATAGGCCTAGGAAGTCACGTATTGTGACAGTCGAATTTGTATGGCGCCTCACAATCCTCACACATAACATAGTTGCAGTGGCGACCCCTCATTCAGTGGCGACCCCATCTTGTTTTGTGCCCCACCTGTTTAGCCAAACAATGTAAAACAATTAATAAATAGTTCAGTTAATAAATCTTAGCTAGCAAGCTAGACAAGCAGTCATCATCATGAATCATGTCGACAATCTACTAGAAAATCCTTCTAAATTCTTGTCATATGAAGAGAAATTATAGATAAAATGTATCAGTTTTCATTGGCCAATAGACATAAACATTGCACAATAAGTTGGAAGTTGCAAATTCAACAATGAGTGGTTTGTAAGGAATCAGTGTTTGCAAGCATTGCAAAGCAATCACTAGCCTGCTATTCAGTGGAGTCGGTGTGTGGTCCAGGTCTGGGTTTAAGGGTCTCTTTTCCAAGCTTAAAAGGATAAACATTCACATGCCATGGGCCAGAAAACATTTGGTATTTGGTATTTTATTAGGATCCCCATTTGCTATTGCAAAGCAGCCGCTACTCTTCCTGGGTTCCACACAAAACATGAAACATAAGACAGAATGGCATAATACAGAACATGAATAGACAAGAACAGCTCAAGGACAGAACTACATAAAAAGATTTAAAGGCACACGTAGCCTACATATCAATGCATACACACAAACTATCTAGGTCAAATAGGTGAGAGGCGTTGTGCCGCGAGGAGTTACTTTATCTGTTTTTTGAAACCAGGTTTGCTGTTTATTTGAGCAATATGACATGGAAGGAAGTTCCATGCAATAAGGGCTCTATATAATACTGTATGCTTTCTTGAAATTGATCTGGATTTGGGGACTATGAAAAGACCCCTGGTGGCATGTCTGGTGGGATAAGTGTGTGTGTCAGAGCTGTGTGTAAGTTGACTATGCAAAACATTTGGGATTTTCAACACATTGTTTCTTATAAAAAGAAGTGATGCAGTCAGTCTCTCCTCAACTCTTAGCCATGAAAGACTGGCATGCATAGTATTTATATCAGCCCTCTGATTACAATTAAGAGCAAAACGTGCCACTCTGTTCTGGGCCAGCTTCAGCTTAACTAGGTCTTTCCTTGCAGCACTGAATCACACTGGACAATAATCAAGATTAGACAAAACTAGAGCCTGGAGAACTTGCTTTTTGGAGTGTGGTGTCAAAAAAGCAGAGCATATCTTTATTACGGCTAGACCTCTCCCCATCTTTACAACCATTGAATCTATATTCAATCTACTGTATTTTCAATATTCAGTAAGATGGCGCCGGAGAAGAAGGCAGACGTTTTACGTGCCCCCAACCGATTGTGTTTTTTTGTTAGTTTATTTGCGTTGTTTGTAACTTATTTTGTACTTAATGTTGCCGCTACTGTCTCTTATGACTGAAAATAACTTCTGGACATCAGGACTGCGATTACTTGCCACGGACTGGCAGAATCCTTTTTTTCCTTTAACGAGTCTGACGAGGCCGACGCAAACTATATACTTCTTTCTCGGGAACAGGCCAAGATCCCATTGATTTGCGTGAAGAGGCGGAGAAAAAGGGGCCCGAGGGCGGGCTGCCTTATGAGAATTCGTAGGCGATCGAATAAACCCCCACTTCCTTCCATTCTGCCAACAAACATGCAATCTTTGGACAATAAAATAGATGACCTACGCGGAAGATTAAACTACCAACGGGACATTGAAAACTGTAATATCTTATGCTTCACGGTGACGTGGCTGAACGACGCCACTATCAACATACAGCTGTCTGGTTATACGTTGCACCGGCAGTATAGAACAGCGGAGTCTGGTAAGACAAGGGGTGGCGGACTGTGTATTTTTGTAAATAACAGCTGGTGCACGATATCTAAGGATGTCTCGAGCTATTGCTCGCCTGAGGTAGAGTATCTCATGATAAACTGTAGACCACACTACCTACCTAGAGAGTTTTCATCTGTATTTTTCGTAGCTGTTTAAATACCACCACAGTCAGAGGCTGGCACTAAGACAGCATTGAATGAGCTGTATTCCGCCATAAGCAAAAAAGAAAACGCTCACCCAGAGGCGGCACTCCTAGTAGCCGGGGACATTTAATGCAGGGAAACTTAAATCCGTTTTACAAAATTTCTATCAGCATGTTAAATGTGCAACCAGAGGAACTCTGGACCACTTTTACTCCACACACAGAGAAGCATTCAAAGCTCTCCCTCGCCCTCCATTTGGTAAATCTGACCATAATTATATCCTCTTGATTCCTGCTTACAAGCAAAAATTAAAGCAGGAAGCACCAGTGACTAGATCAATAAAAATGTGGTCAGATGAAGCAGATGCTAAGCTACAGGACTGTTTTGCTAGCACAGACTGGAAAATGTTCCGGGATTCCTTCAATGGCATTGGGGAGTACACCACATCAGTCATTGGCTTCATCAATAAGTGCATTGATGACATCGTCCCCACAGTAACCGTACGTACATACCCCAACCAGAAGCCATGGATTACAGGCAACATCCGCACTGAGCTAAAGGGTGCAAAATCCTAACCCGGAAGCTTATAAGAAATGCCGCTATGCCATCCGATGAACCATCAAACAGGCACAGCTTCAATACAGGACTAAGATCAAATCGTACTACACCAGCTCAGATGCTCGTTGGATGTGGCAGGGCTTGCAAACCATTACAGACTACAAAGAAAAGCACAGCCGAGAGCTGCCCAGTGACACGAGCCCACCAGACGAGCTAAACTACGTCTATGCTCGCTTTTAGGCAAATAACACTGAAACATGCTTGAGAGCACCAGCTGTTCTGGAAGATTGTGTGATCACGTTCTCCGCAGCCGATGTGAGTAAGACCTTTAAACAGGCCAACATTCAGACGGATTACCAGGACGTGTACTCCGAGCATGCGCTGACCAACTGGCAAGCGTCTTCACTGACATTTTCAACCTGTCCCAGACCGAGTCTGTAATACCAACATGTTTCAAGCAGACCACTATAATTGCAAAAATCACTGAAGCTGGAGCCTTATATCTCCCTCACTAACTTTAAGCATCAGCTGTCAGAGCGGTTTCCGATCATTACACCTGTACACAGCCCATCTGTAAATAGCCCATCCAACTACCTCATCCCATTTTGTTATTTATTTTTTTGCTCCTTTGCATCCCAGTATCTCTACTTGCACATTCATCTTCTGCACATCTATCACTCCAGTGTTTAATTGCTAAATTGTAATTATTTCGCCGCTATGGCCTATTTATTGCTATGCCTCCCTAATCTCACTACATTTGCACACACTGTATATAGATATTTCTATTGTGTTATTGACTATGTTTGTTTATCCCATGTGTAACTGTGTTGTTTGCGTCACACTGCTTTGCTTTATCTTGGCCAGGTCACAGTTGTAAATGAGAACTTGTTCTCAACTGGCCTACCTGGTTAAATAAAAAATATAAAAAACACCAAGGTAACCTGCCGAAATGACTAGCGACCCGTAGCACTCACGTCTGTAGCCATGAAGTGCTTTGAAAGGCTGGTCATGGCTCACATCAACACCATTATCTCAGAAACTCTAGACCCATTCCAATTTGCATACCGCCCCAACAGATCCACAGAGGATGCAATCTCTATTGCACTCCACACTGCCCTTTCCCACCTGGACAAAAGGAACACCTACGTGAGAATGCTGTTCATTGACTACAGCTCAGCGTTCAACACCATAGTGCCCACGAAGCTCATCACTAAGCTAAGGACCCTGGGACTAAACACCTCCCTCTGCAACTGGATCCTGGACTTCCTTCCTGACTACCTCTATACCAGACGGTGTCAGAGGAAGGCCCTAAAATGTGTCAAAGACTCCAGCCACCCTAGTCATAGACTGTTCTCTCTGTTCCCACACAGCAAGCGGTACCGAAGCGCCAAGTCTAGGTCCAAGACAGCTTCTACCCCCAAGCCATGAGACTGCTGAACACCTAATCAATTGGCTACCCATACTATTTGCATTGCCCCCCCCCTCCCCTCTTTTACACAGCTGCTACTCTCTGTTGTTATCATCTATGCCATAGTCACTTTAATAACTCTACCTAGTACATGTACATACTGCATTACCTCAACTAACCCCATTGTATATAGTCTCACTATTGTTATTTTACTGCTGCTCTTTAATTACTTGTTACTTTTATTTCTTATTCGTATCCGGATGTTGTTGTTTTTTTAACTGCATTGTTGGTTAGGGGCTCGTAAGTAAACATTTCACTGTAAGGTCTACACCTGGTGTATTCCGCGCATGTGACTAATCAAATTCGATTTGATTTATATGTTTTGACCATGACAGTTTACAATCTAAGGTAATGTCATTTAGTCTCCTCAACTTGTTCAACAGCCACACCATTCATTACCAGATTCAGCTGAGGTCTAGAACTTAAGGAAGGATTTGTACCAAATACAATGCTCTTAGTTTTAGAGATGTTCAGGACCAGTTTATTACTGGCCACCCATTCCAAAACAGACTGCAACTCTTTGTTAAGGGTTTCAGTGACTTCATTAGCTGTGGTTGATGATGCGTTTATGGTTGAATCATCAGCATACATGGACACACATGCTTTGTTTAACTTCTTTGGGAGCAGTGCACGAGGTGACGGTTTTGGAGAGCCTGGCGTGCCCAAAGTAAAATGCTTCCCATTCAGGTCCAGAAAATAGGATATGCACATATTTAGTACCATTGGATAGGAAACACTCTGAAGTTTCTAAAAGTGTTCACATTTTGTCTGTGAGTATAACAGAACGGATATGGCAGGCGAAGATCCGAGGAATTTCTGTCCTGGAAAAAGTGATTTTGACACATTGCCTGTCGATGGACGAGTCGACGCTGTATTTTCTCATTATAACGCGCCAGCCAAACTGGATATAATACATTACTTTTTCTAACAAAAGAACCATGGATTGTCTTCGTTGGACACTTGGGAAGCCCTCAGCAGAAGTTCTTCAAAAGGTAATTGATTTGTTTTCGCTGTGAAATGTGTTATGTGTGAACCGTGATGGCTTATGAATTTATGGTAATGGGAAAAATATGTGAGGTGCTATCCTCAAACAATCAAATGTGGTGCTTTCGCCGTAAAGCCTTTTTGAAATCTGACAACGCTGTGATATTGCCAAGAAGCAGAGCTTTTGATGACTCTGCAACACTTGTATATTGATGCATGTTTAATAATTCAACTTTTGGATTTTGAATTTGGCGCCTTGCATTTCACCGGGTAGCGCCCCACCGCTCCCTAAGAAGTTAATGCCAGTGGCATTTGAATACATTGGCCATGCTATCAATCTAGCATGAATTCTGCCGTGTTCAAAACAACTGGAAACTCGGAACTGGGAAATTTCAGACTTCAGTGAGTTCAAGACAACTGGGAACTCTGGAATAAAAAGAGCTCGGACTGGGGAAAATACATTTTGAACGGTCATCCAACTCAGAATTCCAAGTCAGGAACTCGGGCCTCTTTCTAGAGCTCCGACCTGAAGATCACTGACATCATGATTCAACTTTGTTTTTTTCCAAGTTCCCAGTTGTCTTGAAAGCACCATAAATCCAGAGAATGGCAGAATTTGATGACCAAATTTTCCCACTAAAAGGACTGCTGTGCCACCTTCCTGTTCAAGTGAGGACAGCACAACAAGGTGAGTCCAAAAATGTATTGTATGCTGCTGCATAAATTACGTAATATGCCAGGGAGATATGTATGCTATATCTAAGAAAGTAATACTAAGTGTATGTTGTATAGTAAGCTGTTAGTAGCCCATGTGCCTCATCTGTTTTAGAGAAATGTAATCACTGAATATTGTAAGGGCTTTCATTGTCTGCTTATAAGCCCCCTTTATTAATCCTACAATTCTGACTTGGTGTACAGGGAGAATACTGTAAGAACGGCCCATGTTCTGAATTATGTCGCTGTACATTTCAAATGTGCTGAACAAATAGTTATATTGACTACGTCTGTCTTAGCTCGCTCATTAATGTCTTAATTGAAATTACCGACTGCCTCTTATCCGCTCATTGTTCCCTTATGCCATAGTTTGTACATCTCAATTGTCAGTAGAAACCACATTTGTTTAACCTCTCAGGGATCACTGCACAACTTGACCGTTTTGGAGAGCCTGGCGTGCCCAAAGTAAAATGCCTCCCATTCAGGCCCAGAAAATAGGATATGCACATATTTGGTACCATTGGATAGGAAACACTCTGAATTTTGTAAAACTGTTAACCATTTGTCTGTGAGTAAAACAGAACGGATATGGCAGGCAAAACCCCGAGGAATTTCTGTCCTGGAGAAAGTGGTTTTCACAGAGTGCCTCATTTGGAACCCCTCCCTCATGAAAATGCCCATATAAGGGCATATGAATGCAGTACCTATCGCTTCCTCTGGATGTCCACAGTCTCGAGAAAGTGTTTTGATTCTGTTCAGATGAATTAGAGCAGAGAAGAAGAGGGAATAAGGAAGTGCCTCNTAACCTCTCAGGGATCACTGCACAACTTGACCGTTTTGGAGAGCCTGGCGTGCCCAAAGTAAAATGCCTCCCATTCAGGCCCAGAAAATAGGATATGCACATATTTGGTACCATTGGATAGGAAACACTCTGAATTTTGTAAAACTGTTAACCATTTGTCTGTGAGTAAAACAGAACGGATATGGCAGGCAAAACCCCGAGGAATTTCTGTCCTGGAGAAAGTGGTTTTCACAGAGTGCCTCATTTGGAACCCCTCCCTCATGAAAATGCCCATAAAAGGGCATATGAATGCAGTACCTATCGCTTCCTCTGGATGTCCACAGTCTCGAGAAAGTGTTTTGATTCTGTTCAGATGAATTAGAGCAGAGAAGAAGAGGGAATAAGGAAGTGCCTCCTTGGAACTCTATAGTAGTGGGCGCGCGCTCTCGCCAAGCGCGCACTGTGTTTTTTACCGTCTTTAGAGCTCAGTTTATATTCCGGTTGATTTATTATAGTAAATATACGTAAAAGTGTTCCTAAGGATACATTTAAAATGATGTTTGATTGTTCTTGGACAAGTTTATAGGTATAAGTTGAACGAGTTCTAGTCACGTTTCAATGGAGGTGTGGACGCTGTAGTTTCTGATTATAACGCGCCAACCAAATGGAGATTTATGGATAAAATACATGACTTTTTCTAACAAAAGAACCATGGATTGTCTTCGTTGGACACTTAGGAAGACCTCAGCAGAAGTTCTTCAACAGGTAATTGATTTGTTTTTGCTGTGAAATATGTTATGTGTGTGCCAAGCTGGCTAATGAATTCATGGCTATGTGAAAAGTATGTGAGGTGCTGCCCTCAAACAATCAAATTTTGAAATCTGACAACGCTGTGATATTGCCAAGAAACAGAGCTTTTGATGAGTATGGAACACTTGTATATTGGTGGATGTTTAATAATTCAACTTTTGGATTTTGAATTTGGCGCCTCACATTTCACCTGGTAGTGTCGGGAGTGGGGCGCTAGCACCCCAGTGATCCCTGAGAGGTTAAGCAAGTCAGCCATATCAGCTATGTTCTTTTTAAAGGCAGTAAATGAGGCTGAATTATCTGTTTTGCTTCCAAACAAGGCCCCGCCGAAAACCAGGTGTAGCAGTGTTATGCTGTTGCGACTCTCAAATCAAATTGTATTTGTCACACGCGCCGAATACAACAGGTGTAGACCTTATCGTGAAATGCTTACTTACAATCCCTTAACCAACAATGCAGTTAAAGAAATAGAGTTAAGAAAATATTTACTGAATATACTAAAGTAAGAATTAAAAAGTAACCCAATAAAATAACAGTTACGAGGCTATATACAGGGCTTATCTGTACCGAGTCAATGTGTGGGGTTACAGGTTAGTCGAGGTAATTTGTCGGTAGGTGTAAAGTGAATATGCATAGATAATAAACAGCGAGTGGGGGGGGGGGTCAATATGAATAGTCCAGGTGGCCATTTGATTAATTGTTCAGCAGTCTTATGGCTTGGGGTTAGAAGCTGTTAAGGAGCCTTTTAGACCTACACTTGGCGCTCTGGCTCCGCTTGCCATGTGGTCACAGAGGAAACAGTCTATGACTTTGGTGACTGGAGTCATTTGTTGGGCCTTCCTCTTACACCGCCTAGTATATAGGTCCCTGATGGCAGGAAGCAGTTGCCATCGTGGTGCAGCTGTATAACTACCACTGTTTTGTCGTCAGCAAACTTAATGATGGTGTTGGAGTCGTGCTTCGCCATACAGTCGTGGGTAAACAGGGAGTACAGGAGGGGACTAAGCACGCACCCCTGGGGGGCCCCAGTGTTAAGGATCAGCGTGGTAGATGTTGTTGCATACCCTTACCACCTAGGGGTCGGCCTGTCAGGAAGTCCAGGATCTAGTTGTAGAGGGAGGTGTTTAGTTGCAGGGTCCTTAGCTTAGTGATGAGCTTTGAGGGCACTATGGTGTTGAACGCTGAGCTGTAGTCAATGAACAGCATTCTCAAATAGGTTTTTCCTTTTGTCCAGCTGGGAAAGGGCGCGTGGAGTGCGATTGAGATTGCGTCATCTATGGATCTATTGGGAAAGTCAAAAACCGGGATGGTCTGTGGTGAAAAGTAAAAGAAAAACAACAATGGAGGCAATGCGAGTGCCAGCCAGATAATGTATCAGTTCGTGCAAGACTGTGCAAATGTCTGCATACTTGATGGGGAAGGGCTCTTCTCGAAGAGGGAATTTTGTCCGACTCAGTAAAGCCTCAAACAAATTGTCCGCAACACTGAAATGGGCTACTTCTATGTGAATTAATGAGGAGGTGGAACACACCGCAATTCAAACTGTTGTTAGGAAATACAGCTTGCTTGAAAATAATTTGAAATTGACAAATTGAAACAGCCTGTAGATAATTAGCATTAACTGTCTTAGTGTTAAAAATCACATTTTAGAACAGTGAGTGCATTCTGACATCACATGCATAACACAACTCACACTAGGGTGACTGTTAGAGATATTTGGAACTCACATATGAAAAGGTTAAAGGTCTTGCTCACATTGGCTACGGAGAGCGTGATCACACAGTCGTCCGGAACAGCTGGTGCTCTCATGCATGCTTCAGTGTTGCTTGTCTCAAAGCGAGCATAAAAGGCATTTTGCTTGTCTGGTAGGCTCATATCACTGGGCAACTCGCGCCTGGGTTTACCTTTGTATTCCGTAGTAGTTTGCAAGCCCAGCCACATCCTATGAGCGTCAGAGCCGGTGTAGTAGGATTCAATCTTAGTCCTGTATTCACATTTTCCAGTCTCTGCTTGCAAAACAGTCCTGTAGTGTGGCATCCGCGTCATCTGAGCACTTCCTTATTGAGCGAGTGACTGGTACTTCCTGCTTTAGTTTTTGCTTGTAAGCAGGAATCAGGGGGATAGGATTATGGTCAGATTTGCCAAGTGGAGGGCGAGGGAGAGCTTTGTATCCGTCTCTGTGTGTGGAGTAAAGTTGGTCTATAGTTTTTTTTCTTCCTCTGGTTGCACATGTGCCATGCTGGTAGAAATGTGGTAAAACTGATTTAACTTCTTAGGGAGCGGCTATGAGAGTCAGATTTCAAAAAGGCTTTACGGCGAAAGCACCACATTTGATTGTTTGAGGATAGCACCCCACATTTTTCCCATTACCATGAATTCATAAGCCTTCACGGTTCACAGAAAACACATTTCACAGTGAAAACAAATCAATTACCTTTTGAAGAACTTCTGCTGAGGGCTTCCCAAGTGTCCAACGAAGACAATCCATAGTTCTTTTGTTAGAAAAAGTAATGTATTATATCCATAAATCTCTGTTTGGTTGGCGCGTTATAATGAGAAAATACAGCCTCTACTCGTCCATTGAAACGTGAAGAGAACTCGTTCAACTTATACCTATAAACTTGTCCAAGAACAATCAAACATAATTGTAAATGTATCCTTAGGAACACGTTTATGTATATATAGTATAATATTTCAACCGTAATATAAACTGGGCGATAAGAAAGGAAAAAACGCCAGCCGGGAACGCGCATTTTCTTCTATTGACATCTGTGTGGCCACTTCCTTATTCGTCTTCTTCTACAATCTAAAAGCAGCTAAAAAGAATCAAAACACTTTCTCGAGACTGTTGACATCCAGAGGAAGCAATAGGTACTGCATTCATATGCCCTTATATGGGCATTTTCATAAGGGAGGGGTTCCAAATGAGGCAATGTGTCAAAACCACTTTTTCCAGGACAGAAATTTCTCGGATTTTCGCCTGCCATATCCGTTCTGTTATACTCACAGACAAATTGTTAACACTTTTAGAAACGTCAGAGTGTTTCCTATCCAATGGTACTAAATATGTACATATCCTATTTTCTGGGCCTGAATGGGAGGCATTTTACTTTGGGCACGCCAGGCTCTCCAAAA
>QNTS01005354.1:6361-29299 GCA_003317085.1 Hucho hucho | reverse complement strand
AGTGTTTCCTATCCAATGGTACCAAATATGTGCATATCCTATTTTCTGGGCCTGAATGGGAGGCATTTTACTTTGGGCACGCCAGGCTCTCCAAAACGGTCAAGTTGTGCAGTGATCCCTAAGAAGTTAATATTAGATATCGTTCACCAGCTGTTATTGACAAATAGACCCACACCCCCACCCCTCGTCTTACCAGACATAGCTGTCCTGCCGATGCACGGAAAACCCAGCCAGCTCTATATTATCCGTGTCATTGTTCCACGACTCTGTGAAACATAAGATATTACAGTTTTTAATGTCCCGTTGGTAGGATAGTCTCGATCGTAGATCATCCAGTTTGTTTCCCAGTGATTGCACGTTGGTCAATAGAACGGATGGTTGAGGCGGTTTACCCACTCACCGACAAATTCTCACAAGGCACCCCGATTTCCTCCCCAGCTCGTAAAACGGCAGCCATCCCCTCCAGCGCCATTATTCGACTCTGCTATTGGGACAGCTTTATATAGGCCCTAACAGTTTGTGGGCACCGTTTGTCACCATTATATAGCAATTAATGTATTGTTTAGTGTTGTATGTAGTGGCTTTGCTGGCATGCATCGCCATTTGTTTATTTTTTGCCCCACCTCCCTTCTCTTTATTTTCAACTCTTCTTTCGAAACTTTTGTCTAATTGAATTAAACAATGTCCTTTTTGCCTCCATGGATTGATGTTAACTGTTTCTGCCTGTTCCCAGAAGCTGACACGACTTCAGCCGAAGTTGATCCCTCTCTTTGTTCAGGTGGCTTTCGGCGGTCGACGTCACCGGTCTTCTAGCTGCCACCGATCCATTATTCATTTTTCGTTGGTTTTGTCTTCCTTTTTCACACACCTGGTTTACATTTCCATGATTACATGTTCCTTATTTAACCCTCTGTTTCCCCCATGTTTTTGTGTGTGATTGTTTTTTGTTTCCGTGTTCGAGTGATTGTTTTACCACTTGATTGGTATATTTTTGAGTAAAGTTTATGAACACTCATTTATGTTGTCCTGCGCCTGACTGCCTTACCGGCATCACAGAGATTTATTACAGAATCACGCACCACCAATGGAGTCAGCAGGAGCACCCAGCCCTCCTCTACCAGTCGAGGAGCGCCTTCAGCAGCATGCGACAATGTTGCAGAGTCTCGGCACAGCCATGGATCACGTGCTGCAAAATATGGAGCGATGGGAGAGAGGAGGTTTTCCAGAGCCTCTACCATCATCACAACCTCCCACTCCACAACCCACACAGCTGTCCACCCCTTCTTCACCTGGTCCCAGTGGGATTCGGCTCGCGCTCCCGAGGGAGTATGATGGGACGGCTGCCGTGTGCCAGGGGTTCCTACTTGATGGGGAAGGTTTGTTCCACCTCAGACAGGGGACGAGGAGCGCACAGGACTTTGCGCTGGAGTTCCAAACCCTGGCCGCCGGCGCGGGATGGAATGACAGGGACCTGATCAACCATTACAGATGCAGTGTGCACGAGGACGTCTGGCGGGAGTTGGCATGCAGAGACACCACCCTTTCCTTCGACCAGCTGGTGGACCTGTCCATCCGGCTGGATAACCTGCTGGCCACCCGTGGATGTCCGGATCGGGGCCTGTCATTTCTATCCCCCAGCACCTCTGCTCCGACGCCTATGGAGCTGGGAGGTACTGCGCTTAGGGGGGCCGGAGGAGGGGCCATTCCCTGCAACCTCTGTGGCCGCAGAGGGCACACTGCTGGTCGGTGCTGGGGGGTTTCATCAGGGAGTCGAGGCAGCAGGCAGGGCACTATCGTGTCACCCCAGGTGAGTAGGCACCAGACTCACCCAGAGCTCCCTGTTGTTTGTAGAATTTCCTGAATTTTCCCCTCATTCCCAGCATAAGGCGCTAGTCGATTCAGGAGCAGCTGGGAACTTTATTGATCGTTCATTTGCTCATAGTTTAGGGATCCCCATTGTTCCTGTTGATATGCCCTTCCCTGTGCACGCCTTAGATAGTCGACCATTAGGGTCAGGGCTGATTAGGGAGGCTACCGCTCCACTAAGCATGGTTACGCAGGAGGGTCATGAGGAGAGAATCAGTCTATACCTCATTGATTCTCCTGCGTTTCCCGTGGTGTTGGTCCTACCCTTGGCCTATCATAACCCCATTATTTTGTGGCAACAGAGGGCTCTCAAGGGATGGTCACGAGAGTGCTTGGGGAGGTGTGTAGGTGTTTCCATCGGTGAGACTACGGTGGAGAGTCCAGACCAGTTCTCCACCGTGCACATCCCCTCTGAATATGCCGATTTGGCTCTCGCTTTCTGTAAAAAGAAGGCGACTCAATTACCACCCCATCGATGGGGGGATTGTGCGATAGATCTCCTGGTAGACGCAGCACTTCCCAGGAGTCACGTGTATCCTCTGTCACAGGAGGAGACGGAGGCTATGGAAACATATGTCTCCGAATCTCTGGGGCAGGGATACATTCGGCCCTCCACTTCACCTGCCTCCCCGAGTTTCTTTTTTGTGAAGAAGAAGGATGGAGGTCTGCGCCCGTGTATTGACTATCGAGGTATCAATCAGATCACTGTGAGGTACAGCTACCCGCTGCCTCTCATAGCCAGTGTGATCGAGTCAATGCCTGGGGCGCGCTTCTTCACAAAATTGGATCTCAGGAGCACATACAATCTGCTGCGTATCCGGGAGGGGGACGAGTGGAAGACGGCATTTAGTACCACCTCATGGCACTATGAGTACCTCGTCATGCCGTACAGGTTAATGAATGCTCCATCAGTTTTCCAGGCATTTGTAGACGAGATTTTCTGGGACTTGCTCGGGCAGGGTGTAGTGGTGTATATCGACGACATTCTGATTTACTCCGCTACACGCGCCGAGCATGTGTCACTGGTGCGCAAGTTGCTTGGTCGACTGTTGGAGCATGACCTGTACGTCAAGGCTGAGAAATGTCTGTTCTTCCAACAGTCTGTCTCCTTCCTAGGGTACCGCATTTCCACGTCAGGGGTGGAGATGGAGAGTGACCACATTTCAGCCGTGCGTAATTGGCTGACTCCCACCACGGTAAAGGAAGTGCAGCGGTTCTTAGGGTTTGCCAACTACTACCGGAGGTTTATCCGGGGCTTTGGTCAGGTAGCGGCTCCCATTACCTCACTGCTGAAGGGGGGACCGACTGCTGAAGGGGGGACCGGTGCGACTGCAGTGGTCAGCTGAGGCGGACAGGGCTTTTGGTCACCTCTGTTTACCTCGGCTCCCGTGCTGGCTCATCCAGATCCCTCTTTGGCATTTGTAGTAGAGGTGGACGCGTCTGAGGCTGGGATAGGAGCTGTGCTGTCTCAGCGCTCGGGTACGCCACCTAAACTCCGCCCCTGTGCCTTCTTTTCGAAGAAGCTCAGCTCGGCTGAGTGTAACAATGATGTGGGGGACCGGGAGCTGTTGGCTGTCGTCAAGGCTCTGAAGGTGTGGAGACATTGGCTTGAGGGGGCTAAACACCCTTTTCTCATCTGGACTGACCACCGCAATCTGGAGTACATCTGGGCGGCGAGGAGACTGAACCCTCGCCAGGCAAGGTGGGCCATGTTTTTCACCCGTTTTGTTTTCACCCTATCCTACCGACCAGGTTCCCAAAACACTAAGGCAGACGAACTGTCCCGGATGTTTGACACGGCCTCTTGCCTGGTGGTACCGGTGGTGTGGGAGCTGGACGCGGACATCGAGCGGGCGTTACGTACAGAGCCCACTCAACCTCAGTGTCCAGCTGGGCATATGTACGTTCCGTCTGCTGTCCGCGACCGTCTGATCTATTGGGCCCACACGTCACCCTCCTCTGGTCATCCTGGCATCGGTCGGACAGTGCGCTGTCTTTGTGGGAAGTACTGGTGGTCCCTCTTAGCTAAGGACATGAGGGTTTATGTTTCGTCCTGCTCGGTGTGCGCCCAGTGCAAGGCGCCTAGGCACCTGCCCAGAGGGAAGTTACAACCCCTACCCGTTCCACAGCGGCTGTGGTCACACCTGTCGGTGGACTTCTTGACGGATCTTCCGCCGTCACAGGGTAACACCACGATCCTAGTCGTTGTGGATCGGTTTTCTAAGTCCTGCCGCCTCCTTCTTTTGCCCGGTCTCCCTACGGCCCTACAGACTGCGTAGGCCCTGTTCACCCATGTCTTCCGGCATTACGGGGTGCCTGAGGATATAGTTTCTGATCGGGGTCCCCAGTTCACGCCCAGGGTTTGGAGGGCGTTCATGGAACGTCTGGGGGTCTCGGTCAGCCTTACCTCAGGTTTTCACTCCGAGAGTAACGGGCAGGTGGAAAGAGTCAACCAGGATGTGGGTAGGTTTTTGCGGTCCTGGCGGGGGAGTGGGCAGTTTTCATTCCCTGGGCAGAGATGGCCCAAAACTCACTCCGCCACTCCTCCACTGGCCTCTCCCCCTTCCAGTGCGTACTAGGGTACCAGCCGGTTCTGGCACCGTGGCATCAGAGCCAGATCGAGGCTCCTGCGGTGGATGAATGGTTTAGGCGCTCGGATGAGACCTGGTAGGTCGCCCATGTGCACCTGCAACGAGCCGTGAGGCGGCAGAAGGCGAGCGACCGCCACCACAGTGAGGCCCTGGTGTTTGCACCGGGGTATAGGGTCTGGCTCTCGACCCGAAATCTGCCCCTCCGCCTGCCCTGCCAGAAGCTGGGTCTGCGGAATGTGGGGCCCTTTAAAGTCCTGAGGAGATTGAACGAGGTATGTTATAAGTTACAGGTGCGGGAGGTTCCTCCGCCTCCTCTGGACATCGAGGGCGCCCCGGCGTATACTGTTAGAGCCATCATGGACTCAAGGCGTCGGGCAGGGGGCCTCCAGTACCTCGTGGAGTGGGAGGGGTACGGTCCGGAGGAGAGATGCTGGGTGCCGGTGGGAGACATCCTAGACCCTTCGTTGCATCCTAGACCCTTCGAGTTTCACCGTCTCCACCCGGATCGCCCTGCGCCTCGTCCTCCGGGTCGTCGCCGGTGTCGGCGAGCCGCGAGTCAAGGGGGGGTACTGTCACGACTTCAGCCGAAGTTGGTCCCTCTCCTTGTTCGGGCGGCTTTCGACGGTCGACGTCACCGGTCTTCTAGCCGCCACCAATCCATTATTCATTTTCCGTTGGTTTTGTCTTCCTTTTTCACACACCTGGTTTACATTCCCATGATTACATGTTCCTTATTTAACCCTCTGTTTCCCCCATGTTTTTGTGCGTGATTGTTTTTTGTATTTTGTTTCTGTGTTCAAGTGATTGTTTTACCACTTACCACAATTGTTTTACCATATTTTTGAGTAAAGTTTATGCACACTCATTTTTGTTGTCCTGCGCTTGACTCTGCCTTACCGGCATCACAGAGATTTATTACAGAAGCATTATATAGGGATTGGCTGTGTAGGCAATTTGGCGAGCATTAAGCCCTGAAGCTTAGGTTTATGCACTAATACCAGATAGCCTAAAATAATTAAAGAAAAACCTCAATGTAGATGATATAAATAGCACATAATTATACATTTGTTTTTTTTAAGGTATTGTTTCTCTATATTCAACCCACCCACCCATCAGCCATCCAATATTTAGTGACCCTAAACCCGTCTGCTGGGACTGCGGGTTATGAGTCAACCTGTGCATCAATAGTGTGTGTGTGTTCCTTTGTTTGTCTCTGCCTGCCTGCCTGCATGCTTGTGCCTGTCAGAGAGACTGAGAGATAAGCATTTTACTGTAAGGTATACCTGTTGTATTTGGCGCATGTGACAAATAACATTTTATTTGATGAAAGGTCATCATGTCTGATGGTTTTCAGTGTGTATTATAGTCTCCTGTCACGGAGCCACAGGCAGCTGCTACACATTTCACGCTTCTGCACTCAGACAGATGAGCTGCGCTGGACTGTTTACTGTTTGTCATTGGCTGAAAATGCAGATTAAATACAGTATGGTTTGTCAATTAGCTGTTGAAGGACCTTTTGGGGTTTTGCGGGTAAGAATATTGTGTATTGATGATGCCGTTGATGAAGAGCAGAGCCACTGACTGATAGACCACAATATGGAGGAAAGAATGTTCAAGATGGATGGAAATGAGAAATATGCCTAACGAGGGCTGAACAGACTAGGATGGAGAGAGAGAGGGACGAGAGAGCTAAGGAAATAGAGGGAGTGACACAGACTGCAGTTGGGCATGCAGCCAGGCATAGTGTGTGTGTGTGACTGCCAGTGTGCTTGTGTATGTCTGTCTTTGTGTGTGTGTGCCTGCGTGCATACTTGTGTGTGTGTGTGTGTGTGTATATGTGTGTGCTTACTTGTGTGTGTGTGTGTGATTTGGCTGTCGCATACACAACCCCTTGCACCTGCAACCCTTTCTAAATGCAGCCCCTCTCCACCCCACCCCCAGAACCTGTAGCATAGGCATTGCTAGGTCATACTCTCTGTTCTAACCGACTAATGGAGTTTGCATATGCAGCATGGTCCACCCCAGCCAGGTATTAATATAAATCACTATCGAGGGGCCCCAAACAAGCTGGCAATTTGTCTCACTAGCAAGCTGCTGAACGGTTCAAATATGATATTCTTTGGAGGGGATGCCCAGACATGGGTTGGGAAGAATATGCGGTGAACGTCGTGGCATGACTGCCGGGGAGGTCTTGTTTAGCCATTCAGACAGGTGCTATGCATCGAGGAAGTCTTTCAGTGTAACTGTCCAAGCCGTTGTTTATTAGCTGATGTTTTGTATCTGGGTCGTATTCATTAGTGCTACAGTAGCAAAACATTTTAGCAACGTAAACATAGTAAATACAAACCTCTTGTGAGAAGAAATAAAAGAGAGGAGGGTCCAACAAGTTCTCATGAAGTCTCACTGTGTTCATCCACGTTTGTCCAAATGTCAAATTTCTAAGATTCTCCAAAAGTCAAATGTAGAAGGTTAAAGGTGCTACACGGGGGAAATTATGTTGTTGAATTTTTCCATTGTAATTTCAGAAAATGTCCATAATATATCTGGGGCTAATAGTGTAATGATAGTGTTTCACAGTATTACCTACCCACCAGTGTTATGATTGGCTGTGATATTCGCTGTGATTTCTCCCGCCGGAGCAGCATTTGTTGTCAAACTCGGAAAGACTTTGTGGCTGTATTATCTAGTGGAAATTGCTAATTTCCTGGTTGCTAAAGTTCTACACTTCGTTAAATTCCAGTTTATGTGAGAAAACAAGCACTGAGGCCTTTTACCATCCCAAATATATTTTCAATAACAAAAATATAATTTTTAAAGGGGTGGACCAACACCACTGTTGGAAGCACATGGCACAATGATTCCCTACACTATTCAGTGCTTGTTTTCTCACATAAACTGAAATTGAGCGAACAGTGTCAAATTTTAGCTATGGTTAAGGGTTAAGGTTTGGGATAGGGTTAAGGTTTGGTAAGGGTTAAAAAAATATTAAAATAAACAAGTGTCCACCACTGGGATTGAACACGCAACTTCTGATCCAGAGTCATGGGATTACACCCATCCACCGCCCACAACACCCTAGCCCACTTGATGGTAATAGCACTCACTGTTGCCCCTAGTGGTCGGTTTTGAAGGCATTCCCCAATGTCCTCAGGACATGGATAGATGTCCAATTTCAAAGTCACTCTTGAGAGATCATCCTTCATGGTCTGGGGGGGGCTATAGGAAAGAGGACGGGAAATGCAGGAGGGACGAACTGTTAGCTGTCTTCTGAATGTAGCAGAGTGGGGTCGCTTGCTAGCTAGCGATGACTGAGCTCTTTGTGTGTAGGCTACTGTACAGTATTTGAGCCCGCTGTAATGTAAAAACCATAATGCTAATTAAAGTTATACTAACTATAAAAATAGTTATTTCATTTAAGGGAGAATATAAGAATGGATGCTGTTCTGGAAAACTTTGTGATCACAAGCTCTGTAGCCGATGTGAGTAAGACCTTTAAACAGGCCAACATTCAGATGGATTACCAGGACGTGTACTCCGAGCATGCGCTGACCAACTGGCAAGTGTCTTCACTGACATTTTCAACCTGTCCCTGACCGAGTCTGTAATACCAACATTTTTCAAGCAGACCACCATAGTCCCTGTGCCCAAGAACACCAAGGTAACCTGCCGAAATGACTACCGACCCGTAGCACTCACGTCTGTAGCGATGAAGTGCTTTGAAAGGCTGGTCATGGCTCACATCAACACCATTATCTCAGAAACTCTAGACCCACTCCAATTTGCGTACCACCCCAACCGATCTACAGAGGATGCAATCTCTATTGCCCTCCACACTGCTCTTTCCGAACTTGACAAAAGGAACACCTACATGAGAATACTATTCATTGACTACAGCTCAGTGTTCAACACCATAGTGCCTATGAAACCCATCACTAAGCTAAGGACCCTTGGACTTAACACCTCCCTCTGCAACTGGATCCTGGACTTCCTGACGGGCCACCCCCAGGTGGTAAAGGTAGGTAACAACAACACATCTGCCACGCTGATCCTCAACACAGGGGCCCCTCAGGGGTGCGTGCTCAGTCCCCTCCTGTACTCCCTGTTCACCCATGACTGCATGGCCAGGCACGACTCCAACACCATCATTAAGTTTGCCAACGACACAACAGTGGTAGGCCTGATCACCGACAACAACAAAACAGCCTATAGAGACCTGGCCGTGTGGTGCCAGGAGAACAACTTCCCCCTCAACGTGATCAAGACGAGATGATTGTGGACTACAGAAAAAGGAGGAAAGAGCACGCCCCCATTGTCATTGCCTGTGCATTAAGCTCGAGACCCTAGGTAAAGTAAAATACTTGGGAGAGGTGCACGATGTGCCAATCTACGTAGCCTGACCAGAATACCGCCGCGTTTCCCCCTTCTCCTGCGCCGCCGTTGTTTTGAGTCGCCGGCTGGGATCCAGTCTATTGACCTGGTTGGTGGACCAAATAGAGGATCCGCTTCGGGAAAGTCGTATTCCTGGTCGTAATGTTGGTAAGTTGACGTTGCTCTTATATCCAATAGTTCCTCCCGGTTGTATGAAATAAAACTTTATATTTCCCGGGGTAACAATGTAAGAAGTAATACATAAAAAAAAAAATACTGCATAGTTTCCTGAGAACGTGAAGCGAGGCGTCCATCTCTGTCGGCGCTGGAAGTACTGGGGGGAATGGCCCTAGCCCTCACCCTCCGATCCAACAGGTCCCAGACGTGCTCAATGGGATTGAGATCCGGGCTCTTCGGTGGCCATGGCAGAACACTGACATTCCTGTCTTGCAGGAAATCACGCACAGAACGAGCAGTATGGCTGGTGGCATTGTCATGCTGGAGGGTCATGTCAGGATGAGCCTGCAGGAAGGGCACTACATGAGGGAGGATGTCTTCCCTGTAACGCACAGCATTGAGAATACAGGCCTCGGCGTAACGCTCATTTTTTCGTCGATTCACGCAAATCCCACCATCACCCCTGGTGAGACAAAACCGTCAGTGAAGAGCACTTTTTGCCAGTCCTGTCTAGTCCAGCGACGGTGTGTTTGTGCCCATAGGTGACGATGTTACCGGTGATGTCTGGTGAGGACCTGCCTTACAACAGGCCTACAAGCCCTCATTCCAGCCTCTCTCAGCCTATTGCGGACAGTCTGAGCACTGATGGAGGGATTGTGCGATTGTGGTGTAACTTGGGCAGTTGTTGTTGCCATCCTGTACCTGTCCCGCAGGTGTGATGTTCAGATGTACCGGTCCTCTGCAGGTGTTGTACACGTGGTCTGCCACTGCGAGGACGATCACCTGCCCGTCCTGTCTCCCTGTAGCGCTGTCTAGGCATCTCACAGTACGGACATTGCAATTTATTGCCCTTGCCACATCTGCAGTCCTCATGCCTCCTTGCAGCATGCCTAAGGCACATTCACGCAGATGAGCAGGGACCCTGGGCATCTTTGTTTTGGTGTTTTTCAGAGTCAGTAGAAAGGCCTCTTTAGTGTCCTTAGTTTTCATAACTGTGACCGTAATTGCCTACCGTCTCTAAGCTGTTCGTGTCTTAACGACCGTTCCACAGGTTCATTTTCATTAATTGTTTATGGTTCACTGAACAAGCATGGGGAACAGTGTTTAAACTCTTTACAATGAAGATCTGTGAAGTTATTTGGATTTTTATTAATTATCTTTGAAAGAAATGGTCCTGAAAAAGGGATGTTTCTTTTTTGTTTACTACATGATTCCATATGTCATTTCATAGTTTTGATGTCTTCACTATTATTCTACAATGTAGAAAATAGTAAAAATAAAGAAAAGCCCTGGAATGAGTGAGAGTTTCCAAACTTTTGACTGGTACTGTAGATATTACCTCAACTTACCGGTGCCCCCGCACATTGACTGTACCGGAACCCCCTGTATATAGCTTATCGACTGATATTTTATTGTTGTTCCTTAATTATTTGTTATATATATATATATATATATACAGTTGAAGTCAGAAGTTTACATACACTTAGGTTGGAGTCATTAAAACTCATTTTTCAACCACTCCACACATTTCTTGTTAACAAACTATAGTTTTGGCAAGTCGGTTAGGACATCTACTTTGTGCATGACACAATACATTTTTACAACAATTGTTTACAGACAGATTTTTTCACTCATAATTCACTATATCACAATTCCAGTGGGTCAGAAGTGTACATACACTAAGTTGACTGTGCCTTTAAACAGCTTGGAAAATTCCAGAAAATTATGTCATGGCTTTAGAAGCTTCTGATAGGCTAATTGACATAATTTAAGTCAATTAGAGGTGTACCTGTGGATGTATTTCAAGGCCTACCTTCAAACTCAGTGCCTCTTTGCTTGACATCATAGGAAAATCAAAAGAAATCAGCCAAGACCTCAGAAAAAAATTGTAGACCTCCACAAGTCTGGTTCATCCTTGGGAGCAATTTCCAAACGCCTGAAGGTACCATGTTCATCTGTACAAACAATAGTACGCAAGTATAAACACCATCGGACCACGCAGCCGTCATACCGCTCTGGAAGGAGAAGCCTTCTGTCTCCTAGAGATGAACGTACATTGGTGCGAAAAGTGCAAATCAATCCCAGAAGAACAGCAAAGGACCTTGTGAAGATGCTGGAGGAAACAGGTACAAAAGTATCTATATCCACAGTAAAGCGAGTCCTATGTCGACATAACCTGAAAGGCCTCTCAGCAAGGAAGAAGCCACTGCTCCAAAACCGCCATAAAAAAGCCAGACTACGGTTTGCAACTGGACATGGGGACATAGATTGTACTTTTTGTAGAAATGTTCTCTGGTCTGATGAAACAAAAATTTAACTGTTTGGCTATAATGACCATCGTTATGTCAGGAGGAAAAAGGGGGAGGCTTGCAAGCCGAAGAACACCATCCCAACCGTGAAGCACGAGGGTGGCAGCATCATGTTGTGTGGGTGCTTTGCTGCAGGAGGGTCTGCTGCACTTCACAAAATAGATGGCATCATGAGGGAGGAAAATTATGTGGCTATATTGAAGCAATATCTCAAGACATCAGTCAGGAAGTTAAAGCTTGGTTGCAAATGGGTCTTTCAAACGGACAATGACCCCAAGCATACTTCCAAAGTTGTGGCAAAATGGCCTAAGGACAACAAAGTCAAGGTATTGGAGTGGCCATCACAAATCCCTGACCTCAATGCCATAGAATATTTGTGGGCAGAACTGAAAAAGCATGTGCGAGCAAGGAGTCCAACAAACCTGACTCAGTTACACCAGCTCTGTCAGGAGGAATGGGCCAAAATTCACCCAACTTATTGTGGGAAGCTTGTGGAAGGCTACCCGAAACGTTTGACCCAAGTTAAACAATTGAAAGGCAATGCTACCAAATACTAATTGAGTGTATGTAAACTTCAGACCCACTGGGAATGTGATGAAAGAAATAAAAGCTTAACTTCTTAGGGAGCGGTGGGGCTCCCTACCCGGTGAAATGCAAGGCGCCAAATTCAAAATCCAAAAGTTGAATTATTAAACATGCATCAATATACAAGTGTTGCAGAGTCATCAAAAGCTCTGCTTCTTGGCAATATCACAGCGTTGTCAGATTTCAAAAAGGCTTTACGGCGAAAGCACCACATTTGATTGTTTGAGGATAGCACCTCACATATTTTTCCCATTACCATGAATTCATAAGCCATCACGGTTCACACATAACACATTTCACAGCAAAAACAAATCAATTACCTTTTGAAGAACTTCTGCTGAGGGTTTCCCAAGTGTCCAACGAAGACAATCCATGGTTCTTTTGTTGGAAAAAGTAATGTATTATATCCATAAATCTCCGTTTGGTTGGCGCGTTATAATGAGAAAATACAGCGTCGACTCCTCCATTGAAACGTGAAGAGAACTCGTTCAACTTATACCTATAAACTTGTCCAAGAACAATGAAACATAATTGATAATGTATCCTTAGGAACACTTTTATGTATAAATAGTATAATATTTCAACCGGAATATAAACTGGGCGATAAGAAAGGAAAAAACCACAGAGCGCGCCAGCCGGGAACGCGCCTTTTCCTCTATTGACATTCTGTGTGACCACTTCCTTATTCTTCTTCTGCCATTTAAAGCATCTAAACAGAATTAAAACACTTTCTCGAGACTGTTGACATCCAGAGGAAGCAATATGTACTGCATTCATATGCCCTTATATGGGAATTTTCATAAGGGAGGGGTTCCAAATGAGGCAATGTGTCAAAATCACTTTTTTCAGGACAGAAATTCCTCGGATTTTCACCTGCCATATCCGTTCTGTTATACTCACAGACGCAATGTTAACACTTTTAGAAACTTCAGAGTGTTTCCTATCTAATGGTACTAAATATGTGCATATCCTATTTTCTGGGCCTGAATGGGAGGCATTTTACTTTGGGCATGCCAGGCTCTCCAAAACCGTCACCTCGTGTGCTGCTCCCAAAGAAGTTAAATAAATCATTCTCTCTACTATAATTCTGACATTTCACATTCTTAAAATTAAGTGGTGATCCCAACTGACCTAAGACAGGAAATTCTTACTACGATTAAATGTCAGGAATTGTGAAAAACTGAGTGTAAATGTATTTGGTTAAGGTGTATGTAAACTTCCGACTTCAACTGTGTATGTATATATATATATATATGCACTTTTTTTTCTTAAAACTGCATTGTTGGTTAAGGGCTTGTGAGTAAGCATTTCACTGTAAGGTATACTCTTGTTCATTTCGGCGCATGTGACAAATAAAAATTTGATTTGAAATGTGTTTTGTGATGTTGCAAGTGCTAGAAGAAGCTGCAGTCATAAAAGGTAAGCCCGTAAAAGGTGAGCCCATTGAAATAGTGGAGGAGTACAAATACCTTGGGCTAGTCATTGACAACAAGCTTTCCTGGGATCAGTGTACTGACGCTATTTTTAAGAAAGGCCAACAGAGACTGTATTTCCTACAGAAACTGTACTTTTTAATGTTGATCTAACCATCATGGTTCTCTTTTATAAATCATTCATTGAGAGCATTCTGTCCTTCTGCTTGACCTGCTGGTTGCACAGAAAAATAGGTTGGGCAAGATAGTCAGGACTTACGGAAAAATAATCTGGCAGCAACAGCAAGAACGGTCATCTCTCTACCTGGGCAGAGCCCTCCATAAGGCAAATAAAGTAGCGGTTCACTCTTCCCATCCACTCCACCCTGAATTCCTGCTCCTTCCCTCTGGACACAGGTACAGACTACCTAAGGTAAAAACAAATAGGGCAAAGTTCTCTTTTATTCCGAAAGCAATTCTGCAACTTAACAAATGTTGGACTAATTGCGCTTAGCACTTTCACTATGAAATTGCACTTACCCTGCTGATTTGTTTGTAAATATCCTTTGCTATTTATTTAACATTTTTAGATGTTATATGTTTTATGACTGCTGCAAGATGAATTGCCTCTTTGGGGACATTCTGAATCATGCATTTTGGCTTAAATAGTTAGCGCTCTATAAACGGAACAGCACACACAGGATGACTCAATGGGTCACAGAATTGTATCACAATTAAAAAATGTTTCTCCTGCTGCCCTGATTGCTTTCTGCCAACTGTTCTCTCTCCCTCCAAGTTGTTAGCCAACATAAAATGATTGTAGACTAAGGACCCATTTCCTGCACTAAAAAGCACTTTCAATGAAGAATCTCCATTGAGTATGTTTTTTCATCCAGCAGTTAACTTCATCTTGGTCCGAAAAACCAGCCCTATTTTGCATTACTTTTGAATTTCGACCTTCAATCAATTAATCTGACCAACTAAAATACAGAAGTGTTGATAGCGGCATCTTGTAAAATATGTTTTAATGTCGGTGACTACGCAAAAACCAGCATGCCTAAGTTCTTAATGCCCAAAGTTATTTTGATATCCCCTGCTCAAAATTGGAGGAGACAGACATCAAGCGAGCCCAGTGCTCAAAGGAAGGAAAAAGCCCCTGGATTTCCCTTTGGTTTTCATACAGGATGTAATTGATTGTAATGTATTGATCCCCTCCCCCCCAGTTGTATAAGGAGTAACTAACTATTTCATTATATATAAAAAAAAGTATGCTTGAATGAGCACGCAGAGAGCGGAGGCATATTGTGTGTTAACAAGAGGAAAGAAGGATAGGTTTGGAAACAGTTGTAGAAAGAAAGATTGCTTAAAACGAAAGAATGAAAGCTGACTGCTGAAATCATTTCAATATGATTCCCCTATTTGTTCCCTCTTCTCTTTGACGTTCCAATGGCCTTTATGTTTTAGCTCCATTTTAAGAGCCAGTGAATTTCATGACTTTATCCACAGTATCTGACATGTCCCTGGGCACAGCCCCTTGTAGGTATAAATAAAGTGTCTTCCACTTTTTTTTTTTACTCCTCTGGTGCTGCCACACTCTATTAATTCATCTATGTTTTCCTTTTATTTTCTCCTCTGTGTATGTTACCCCTCTCTTGTTCTTATCAGAGCCCCTGTCTGAACACAGTCCTTTCCCCTGTCACTTAGAGCACTTTTAGCCCGCTTCCCATTTCAACTTCTGTCATTGCCTACTTTTTGAACTGACATTTTGTTTTACTCAGCTCTGTTTTCTTTTCCAGACTGTTGTCTGGTGTAAAAAATACCTGTGTTCTGTTGAGGTGTAACATTCAGAATGGAGCAGATAGAAATTAAATGTAGAATGGCTCTGGTTGCTCTCGATTCCAAGTGATGCAAAATAGGCTATCTTCTATACACCTCAATTTCTATCTACAGTGGTCTGGATTGTGCTCCCTAATAAATATGAAAGGATGCACATCAAGTAGTTACAATTAGTAGGTATGTATTGTGGCAGAGGGTAGGGAGAGGTGAGGAGAGTGGTGATTGAAGGAAGATATCTTGCAGCCTGCTGGCTCCACCCCCGAGCCTTATATGGACTTCCTGCCACAACGAGGCAAGCCGGTGGATCGTTAAGCCATTGAGTGCTTGGTGATAAAAGAGGAAGTGGGCTGTGGGATTACTCGTTGTGAACTGGTTGCTGGATTCCCACCTTTCCTACCGCGTGCAAATATCCCTAATAAATTCCCCATTTTCATTCTAGTTGTGCTCCTTGTGCATGTTTGGTTATTGAACTTGGTGACGTGGAAACCCCACACCCTTGAACCTGCTACAGTATATTATAGGTATACTGTAGGCCTACCGTAGGTGTTGTAGATGTCTTATTTTCTTGACCCAGTTCATGCCCTCATTTGCAATGCAAACCTGTGCGGCAGTGTGTTTTGGGTCGTTGTCTGCATTTGGAGAAAAAAATACATTTAGCCTAATATGTTTTGGACTTTACAAATATTATTTTGGCCTTTATTTGGATTACAATCGCTCACTTTCATTTTTTTGGAGAAAAAAAAAAATATATATATATATATCAAGTTAATGGCACTGCCATTTAGCCCCAGCACCTACATAAAGCTGAGTGACTCACTCATTCATGGCTTTGGATCAAAATAAATAAGTACCAACATTCTTTCTGATAGTCTTTAATAAAGAAATGTTTTGGTTATCCTGACCCGGACACCATGTAGAGTATTATAAAACCCATTATGGGCTATTAGCAGGACAATATACCTTTACCAACACCTCTCTGTATTTTAATACTTAGTGCATGGCAAATCATCTCCAATATATTGTTACTTTTAAAACAAAGCGTTTATAATTATTATTAATTAATTTAGAATTACATAAAAGCCCCTTTGACGTTTTGAGATATTCTCACAGATCCTAACAAAAAATGCCCCTTATATATTCATTTTAGAATCCTCCAATCCTCTAAATGTAATTCTTGGCGGAGAGTCCCGTCATTGAAAAAAATATTTTTAGATAGACTAGGCCTACCGTAGGCGAAATTAGTGTTGAGTAATGTGCTGTTTAAAAGTGGTGTAGGTCTTATTTATTTAAAAAGCATATTGAAGTTAAGCAATAGGACTTGAAGCAATAGCTATTTCGTTTCGTGCTGCTCTGAGACAAGCATGCGGACTGGTCTTAATAAATCAATGACATTTTTATTTTCTCTGAATCTTCGTTTGGGTGTTGGGTACACCACAATTAGAGTGTGGAAATGTTATGCCCCTTAGATAGTAATTTAGAATCTTCCAATCCTCTTAAGCTGTAGCCTACTCCCGACTGTCACGTTGTATAGCCGGAAACATGACTGAATACAGTGTAGCTATTCCCTCCGCAAGGCAATCAAACAAGCTAAGCGTCAATATAGAGACAAAGTAGAGTCACAATTCAACGGCTCAGACACGAGAGGAATGTGGCAGGGTCTACAGTCAATCACGGACTACAAAAAGAAAACCAGTCGCGGACCACGACGTCCTGCTCCCAGACAAACTAAACATCTTCTTTGCTCGCTTTGAAGGACAATACAGTGCCACCGACACGGCCCGCTACCAAAACCTGCGGGCTCTCCTTCACCGCAGCCAATGTGAGGAAAACATTTAAATGTGTTAACCCTCGCAAGGCTGCCGGCCCAGATGGCATCCCTGGTCGTGTCCTCAGAGCATGCGCAGACCAGCTGGCTGGTGTGTTTACGGACATATTCAATCAGTCCCTATCCCAGTCTGCTGTTCCCACATGCTTCAAGAGGGCCACCATTGTTCCTGTTCCCAAGAAAGCTAAGGTAACTGAGCTAAATGACTATCGCCCCGTAGCACATCATGAAGTGCTTTGAGAGACTAGTCAAGGATCATATCACCTCCATTCTGCCAGATACCCTGGACCCACTCCAATTTGCTTACCAAAGGAGATGATCGTGGACTTCAGGAAACAGGAGAGGGATCACCCCCCTATCCACATCAACGGGACAGTAGTAGAGAAGGTGGAAAGTTTTAAGTTCCTCGGCGTACACATCACGGACAAACTGAAATGGTCCACCCACACAGACAGCGTGGTGAAGAAGGCGCAACAGCGCCTCTTCAACCTCAGGAGGCTGAAGAAATTTGGCTTGTCACCAAAATCACTCACAAACTTCTACAGATGCACAATCGAGAGAATCCTGTCGGGCTGTATCACCGCCTGGTACGGCACCTGCTCCGCCCACAACCGTCAGGCTCTCCAGAGGGTAGTGAGGACTGCACAATGCATCATCGGGGGTAAACTACCTGCCCTTCAGGACACCTACACAGGAAGGCCAAAAAGATCTTCAAGGACAACAACCACCCGAGCCACTGCCTGTTCACCCCGCTATCATCCAGAAGGCGAGGTCAGTACAGGTACATCAAAACTGGGACCGAGAGACTGAAAAACAGCTTCTACCTCAAGGCCATCAGACTGTTAAACAGCCATCACTAACATTGAGTGGTTGCTGCCAACATACTGACTTAAATCTCTAGCCACTTTAAAAATAGGAATTGGATGTAACAAATGTATCACTAGCCACTTTAAACAATTTTGTATATAATGTTTACATATCCGACATTACTCATATCAAATGTATACACTGTACTCTAAACCATCAACTGAATCTTGCCTATGCCGTTCGGCCATCGACTCAAATCTCTAGCCACTTTAATAATTATAATTGGATGAAATAAATGTATCACTAGCTACTTTAAACAATGCCATTTATANTGCAGGTCATTCACTAGGTCCCCCCGTGTGGTTCTGGGATTTTTGCTCACCGTTCTTGTGATCATTTTGACCCCACGGGGTGAGATCTTGCGTGGAGCCCCAGATCGAGGAAGATTATCAGTGGTCTTGTATGTCTTCCATTTCCTAATAATTGCTCCCACAGTTGATTTCTTCAAACCAAGCTGCTTACCTATTGCAGATTCAGTCTTCCCAACCTGGTGCAGGTCTACAATTTTGTTTCTGGTGTCCTTTGACAGCTCTTTGGTCTTGGCCATAGTGGAGTTTGGAGTGTGACTGTTTGAGGTTGTGGACATGTGTCTTTTATACTGATAACAAGTTCAAACAGGTGCCATTAATACAGGTAACGAGTGGAGGACAGAGGAGCCTCTTAAAGAAGAAGTTACAGGTCTGTGAGAGCCAGAAATCTTGCTTGTTTGTATGTGACCAAATACTTATTTTCCACCATAATTTGCAAATAAATTCATTAAAAATCCTACAATGTGATTTTCTGGATTTTTTTTCCTCATTTTGTCTGTCATAGTTGAAGTGTACCTATGATGAAAATTACAGGCCTCTCTCATCTTTTTAAGTGAGAGAACTTGCACAATTGGTGGCTGACTAAATACTTTTTTGCCCCACTGTATATACTGTACTCCATACCATCTACTGCATCTTGCCTACGCCGGTCAGCCATCGCTCATCCATATTTTATATGTACATGCTCGTATTCATTCCTTTACACTTGTGTTAATAAGGTAGTTGTTGTGAATTTGTTAGATTACTTGTTAGATACTACTGCATGGTCAGAACTAGAAGCACAAGCATTTCGCTACTCGCATTAACATCTGCTAACCATGTGTATGTGACAAATAAAATTTGATTTGACTTTTAAAATCAATCCATATACTAAACTCAGCAAAAAAATAAATGTCCCTTTTTCAGGACCCTGTCTTTCAAAGATAATTCGTAAAAATCCAAGTAACTTCACAGATCTTCATTGTAAAGGGTTTAAGCACTGTTTCCCATTCAGTGAACCATAAACAATTAATGAACATGCAATTGTGGAACGGTCGTTAAGACACTAACAGCTTACAGACGGTAGGCAGTTAAGGTCACAGTTATGAAAACTTTGGACACTAAAGAGGCCTTTCTACTGACTCTGAAAAACACCAAAAGAAAGATGCCCAGGGTCCCTGCTTATCTGCGTGAAATGTGCCTTAGGCATGCTGCAAGGAGGCATGAGGACTGCAGATGTGGCAAGGGCAATACATTGCAATGTCCGTACAGTGAAACGCCTAGACAGCGCTACAGGGAGACAGGACGAGCAGCTGATCATCCTCGCAGTGGCAGACCACGTGTACAACACCTGCAGAGGACCGGTACATCTGAACATCACACCTGCGGGACAGGTACAGGATGGCAACAACAACTGCCAAGTTACACCAGGAACGCACAATCCCTCCATCAGTGCTCAGACTGTCTGCAATAGGTTAAGAGAGGCTGGACTGAGGGCTTGTAGGCTTGTTGTAAGGCAGGTCCTCACCAGACATCACCGGCAACAACTTCGCCTATCCCACCGTCGCTGGACCAGACAGGACTGGCAAAAAGTGCTCTTCACGGTTTTGTCTCACCAGGGGTGATGGTCAGATTACCGTTTTTTGTCGAAGGAATTAGCGTTACGCCGAGGCCTGTACTCTGATTTGGAGGTGGAGGGTCCGTCATGGTCTGGGGCAGTGTGTCACAGCATCATCGGACTGAGCTTTGGATTTTTAAGAGTAAAAGCTCGAATTGTTTGGGTACAGACCTGGATAGTGGGACAGAGCTCTGCAGTAGATTGCAACACCGCCCCTTTGGCAGTGCGGATAGTGAGAGAAATGAGTTTGTCAAGTCCATCAGGCTCCTCTCTGGACACCAACCCGTCTTTGAGGGTCTCAGTGAGTGAGTTCCGGAATGCTCCCTGAAGAGCCTAGTCATTCCATCCGCTCTCTGCGGCGAGGGTACAGAACTCACATGCCATTTCAGCCACTCTCTGGGGGCCTTGACGAAGGGACAGAAGTTGTTTAGCAGCATCCTTTCCACAGACCAGGTGGTTGAAGACCTTCCTCATCTCATCTGTAGATCCACTGTAGAAGAAGCAGATAGGTGACTGTCTCTCCCACACCGCAGCGCAGTAGCCCAGGAAAGCACTGCTCCCCGAAGTCACCCAATCAAAAAATCAATCTTGGCTCGTTCACTAGCATAAGAGTAGGGCTGTTGCTCAAATACTAATGAACATTGCACAAGAAAGGCTCTGCAAGCGCCAAGATTACCATCATAGCGCTCAGGAGTTGGAACAAAAGCCTCCCGGAGCGGAGAAGAGGCACTTGAGACTGGTTGTGAACTCTGGCCGGAGGTTCGGACCTGTAGGTCAGACAGGCTCTGTGAAAAATCCTTGATGTTCACCAGCAGGGTTTTCAGGCCTTTTCATGTTGCTCAAGAAGTGTGCCTTGTCCAACAAGAATTTGAAGAGTAGTAGAGTCTCCTGGGTTCATCTCTTGGCCAGATCGTACTTTTAAGCGGAGCGAACAGGGGAACCCAAGAGCGGACTCCGATGAGGAAACCGGGATGAATGCAGCCGCAAAACATGGGATACCAGCAGCTCTGCAGTTTCCCGGGAGGAAGGAAGCTTGGAGAGGGGAATGAAGTGAGCTGCTTTGGAAAATCGGTCAACAATAGTGAGGATGACTGAGTTACCATTCGGCCCTCTTCCCATACCCAGTCGCCTCTGGTCACACATTGCTCTGGACTTCGTCACTGGCCTTCCCCCTTGAATGGTAACTCCGTCAACTCAACTTTGTTCAATGTCTTTGCCTGAAGCCATGGTATGGGACACAACTGCTCCCACAACATAAAGAAGCATCACAAGCTAGTTGGATGAGCAATGACAGGTCGACGTGCTTCAGATTTCAGGAGTTTCCTTGGTTTTCACCAATGTTTCCTTGCAATATTCTGTCCATTTCCATGTTTTGTCCTAACAAAGTAACTGCTGCAGCGGTTTCAGCTTCATTGCTAAGCTCAGAATTTAGTGTCCATAGTAATTCAGTAACCCCAGGAAAGAAGGTAGTTGGTTCACATTCTGAAGAGCTTGGGCATCCAAGATAGCCTTAAAACTATAACTGCTGCGCGTCATTCTGACTGCAAAATTCGAACAGTGTAATTAATATATTTAATGGATGCTATAGCAAAAATAATAATTTGGTTGTGTTTATGAAGGCCTTGGGTAACATTAGAATATTTTATTTCAAATAACACAACATTTCCATTAGTTGATGTTACTGTAGGCTATATGTAAAAAAATATATATACAGTGGGGCAAAAAAGTATTTAGTCAGCCACCAATTGTGCAAGTTCTCCAACTTAAAAAGATGAGAGAGGCCTGTAATTTTCATCATAGGTACACTTCAACTATGACAGACGAAATGAGAAAAAGAAATCCAGAAAATCACATTGTAGGATTTTTAATTTATTTATTTGCAAATTATGGTGGAAAATAAGTATTTGGTCAATAACAAAAGTTTATCTCAATACTTTGTTATATACCCTTTGTTGGCAATGACAGAGGTCAAACGTTTTCTGTAAGTCTTCACAAGGTTTTCACACACTGTTGCTGGTATTTTGGCCCATTCCTCCATGCAGATCTCCTCTAGAGCAGTGATGTTTTGGGGCTGTCGCTGGGCAACACGGACTTTCAACTCCCTCCAAAGATTTTCTATGGGGTTGAGATCTGGAGACTGGCTAGGCCACTCCAGGACCTTGAAATGCTTCTTACGAAGCCACTCCTTCGTTGCCCGGGCGGTGTGTTTGGGATCATTGTCATGCTGAAAGACCCAGCCACGTTTCATCTTCAATGCCCTTGCTGATGGAAGGAGGTTTTCACTCAAAATCTCACGATACATGGCCCCATTCATTCTTTCCTTTACACGGATCAGTCGTCCTGGTCCCTTTGCAGAAAAACAGCCCCAAAGCATGATGTTTCCACCCCCATGCTTCACAGTAGGTATGGTGTTCTTTGGATGCAACTCAGCATTCTTTGTCCTCCAAACACGACGAGTTGAGTTTTTACCAAAAAGTTCTATTTTGGTTTCATCTGACCATATGACATTCTCCCAATCCTCATCTGGATCATCCAAATGCTCTCTAGCAAACTTCAGACGGGCCTGAACATGTACTGGCTTAAGCAGGGGGACACGTCTGGCACTGCAGGATTTGAGTCCCTGGCGGCGTAGTGTGTTACTGATGGTAGGCTTTGTTACTTTGGTCCCAGCTCTCTGCAGGTCATTCACTAGGTCCCCCCGTGTGGTTCTGGGATTTTTGCTCACCGTTCTTGTGATCATTTTGACCCCACGGGGTGAGATCTTGCGTGGAGCCCCAGATCGAGGAAGATTATCAGTGGTCTTGTATGTCTTCCATTTCCTAATAATTGCTCCCACAGTTGATTTCTTCAAACCAAGCTGCTTACCTATTGCAGATTCAGTCTTCCCAACCTGGTGCAGGTCTACAATTTTGTTTCTGGTGTCCTTTGACAGCTCTTTGGTCTTGGCCATAGTGGAGTTTGGAGTGTGACTGTTTGAGGTTGTGGACAGGTGTCTTTTATACTGATAACAAGTTCAAACAGGTGCCATTAATACAGGTAACGAGTGGAGGACAGAGGAGCCTCTTAAAGAAGAAGTTACAGGTCTGTGAGAGCCAGAAATCTTGCTTGTTTGTATGTGACCAAATACTTATTTTCCACCATAATTTGCAAATAAATTCATTAAAAATCCTACAATGTGATTTTCTGGATTTTTTTTC
>QNTS01005352.1:37916-78947 GCA_003317085.1 Hucho hucho | reverse complement strand
TACTATTTCTATGTTGGGTAATGGTTCCCAATTAGAGGCAGCTGAGTGTCGTTACCTCTAATTGGGAACCATATATATGTTTGTAGTTTTCACTAGGGTTTTGTGGGTTATTGTTTAGTTCATAGCGTAAGTGTTTCTTCTATGTTATGTTCGGATGTTACGATCTTCGGTTTGTTTTGTTATTTTTCCCAGTTACGTTCATGAAATAAATATGTATACTGGAAGCATCGCTGCGTTTTGGTCCGTCTGTCGTGAAGATCGTGACAGCAAATGGGTCTTCCAAATGGACAATGACCCCAAGCGTACTTCTAAAGTACTGGCAAATGGCTTAAGGACAACAACGTCAAGGTATTGGAGTGGCCATCACAAAGCCCTGACCTCAATGCTATAGAAAATCTGTGTACAGAACTGAAAAGGCGTTTGCGAGCATGTAAGCCTACAAACCTGACTTACACCAGCTCTGTCAAGAGAAATGGGCCAATATTCACCCCGAAACGTTTTACCCAAGTTAGACAATTTAAAGGCAATGCTACCAAATTCTAATTGAGTGTATGTAAACTTCTGACCCACTGGGAATGTGATGAAATAAATAAAGGCTGAAATAAATCATTCTCTCTACTATTATTCTGACATTTCACATTCTTAAAATAAAGTGGTGATCCTAACTGACCTAAGACAGGGAAACTTTACTAGGATTAAATGTCAGGAATTGTGAAAAACTGAGTTTAAATGTATTTGGCTAAGGTGTATGTAAACTTCCGACCTTAACTGTAGATGATAATAATAATTATACAATTATCAATAATTCTATAGATACTACTACTATAGGAAGAAAGTTTTATAAAGCCTTATATGAAGCAGACATTGCGATATTGATACAATGAGTGGTATAAAGAATAGCATGAAAACGCAATAATCAAATTCTAGAACAGCAGCATAGAATTCTGGTACCGCGTGCAAAAAGAACTCACGCTATAAGTGCCGTTATTAATATTTAGAACTTACGCGTCAAAAGGTTAGCGTTAGCTGGCTAGTCTCTGTCTATCTAGCCTGCAAGGTAGTCAGCCTAGTTAGCTAGCAATCTGTACTGTACTAAGTGCAAACACTGGACTGGCGCCAAAGTGAACACTAATCCTTGATACAGAAATAATGCCGTTACTGTCCGGCATATCCGCAGGAAGTAGCACCCCCTGATAAATCACAATAAAAATATATATATATACCTGAATATATATTTTAAAAAATATGAGCGGAGCAAAACACTTGTCAGCCTCCCTAAAATCGCTATCGGACCCAGAAATCCCATATCGGTTCTACTTTTTGTTGCATTGGGAGGGTGAAGTCCAGTCGAAATGTGGGCCTATGTGTTTGACGGTTTCTTGCTTTCTGTTCTCCTCTTGAGCCAGGACGGAAGCAGAAAACTCCTAAGAAGTTCACTGGAGAGCAACCCTCTATCTCGGGGACGTTCGGACTGAAAGGTAGACCCCTCAGCATATCTCTTCTCACAGCTTCTCCCACTCATGCTTGAAATAAAATTAGGGGAAACTCACTCTCCAGACCACTACTGGGTCATTTGGGTTGACTACACTCTTAGAAAAAAAGATGCGATTGATATCCGCAAATGGGTTCTTTGCTGTCCCCATAGGAGAACCCTTTAAAGAACCCTTTTTGGTTCCAGTTTTAACCCTTTTGGGTTCCATGTAGAACCCTTTCCACAGAGGGTTCTACATGGAACCCAAAATAGTTCTAACTGGAACCAAAAAGGGTTCTACCCGGAAACAAAAAGGGTTATCCTATGGGGACAGCCAAAGAACCCTTTGTAGGCGTCTGAGAGTCCCCCATCCCCTTCGTTTGTCTTAGTCTCTGTCTTTCCCTCCCTCTCTCTATCATTTTACATCCACACTCAATTCCCCCCGTGAAATGCAGCTGATAAATAAATGGTATTACTCTGTAATTATCCTGGTGTCATACTGCTAAGCCTAACCTTATCTCTCCAGTTCTAGGTTCTCTTTAACTTTAACTCTGACTGTAAATGTCATGAGCTCTGATTACCTTTTTCACTTCACTGAACCTGACACATGCACTCATATACACACGTGTGCGCACGTACACACCAGTGGAGGCTGCTGAGGGGAGGACGGCTCATAATAATGGCTGGAACGGAGCAAATGGAATGGCATCAAAAACATTGAAACCATGGAAACCATGTGTTTGATGTTCTTGATACCTTTCCACCTATTCTTCTCCAGCCATTACCATGTGCCCGTCCTCCCCAATTAAGGTGCCACCAACATCCTTTGGTACACTCAGTCACACACTCTGTATGTTTCAGGTATGAACAAGGTAGAGGAGAAGTTGAAGGCTGGTCTTGTGAAGAGATTACAGGGGGGTCTGTTCAGTAAGGAGCCCCAGAGGAAGCACCCTGGTCCAGCCTCTAGGAGAGACCCATCACCCCTCACCTCTGGTACTAATATGACTGTTCTGGACTACTTGTGAATTTCTGTTTATTGACAAGACAAATTCCATCTCCAAAATGAATCCCTGGTACACACGTTAGACCACTTTGTGTGATATATTTTCACAAAGTATTGATCGATTGGTTAAATGTTTGGTTGATTGATGTCCGTCATTGTAAAAAATAATGTGTTCTTAACTGACTTGCCTGTTTAAATAAAGGATACATGGATTGGTTGATTTATTGATATATCCCCCTGGTACTCCAGCAGAGGCCCAGTGGCAGCATGACATCTCAGAGCGGGGGGAGGTGGTGTGTCCTACCTGCTCCATTGTCACAAGAAAGACCATCTCAGGCCTCAAGAAGCACATGGAGATCTGCCAAAAGGTGAGTCAATAAAAACAGGGTGTTTGGACCAGATATCTAAATAAATCAAAGTAGTGCCAATCTTTCCCTTTCATTTGAGATTGCAGCCTATATATTTATCTTACTGCTTGTAGCAGGATCCACACAATACACTGTCTCTGTTCAACTTCTGAAGTATGAATACATTTGACATGACAGAGTTGGATTTTGGGGTGAACTGTCTTTAGCCTCCCTCTTCACCATTTATATCCACTCCTCTAGACACAGTGCCACATCTGGCTTTCATTCCTCTAAATAAAGGATTGTTTTTCACACTCACTGTTGAAACTCTTAAACCCCAATATATCAGTTGACACTTGCCCTAAATAATAATCCATATGCCCCATTTTCTGTATAATATTATACTTGGTACTATGCCACATCTGTTCTTGATTCTAGCCCACCCAAACAATTGTGCTGAATACAAAAACTGACTTGCCCTCTGAGTCAATATCAGTTGCCATATGATTTTATAGCAACATCAAGATCAGGGGAGTCAAACTCATTCCACGGAGGGCCGAGTGTATGCTGTTTTTTTGTTATTTCCTTTCAATTAAGACCTAGACACTCAGGTGAGGGGAGTTCCTAACTAATCAATGACCTGAATTGATCAATCAAGTACAAGCGAGGGGTGAACCTGCAGACACTCGGCCCTAGATCTAGATATTACTTTACCGTATATGCTGCTGTGTATAAGAACAATATATAACGTTTGGATGGCTTATATTTGATTCCAAAATGTGTTATAAAAAATTTTCATCTGATATTTGCATTTTTTCATCTGAAATGAATGTTCATGGGTTCCTTTATGTGTATGAATTATGGTTGTTCTCGTACTTTTAAAACATTTACTTTCAAGGTGCTTTAACTACTTAGGGAGTGGTGCCAAAACTATAGTTTGTTAACAAGAAATTTGTTGAGTGGTTGAAAAACAAGTTTTAATGACTCCAACCTAAGTGTATGTATACTTCCGACTTCAACTGTATTTCTCACATGTGCAGCACATAGTATTTGTTTTACAGTCCTTCTTTGGGGGGCATAATTGGCATCACCTCCTCTTGCCTGCCCCAGCTGCAGCCTCAGGTGGATCAGGACAAGATTCATCCCCCTGAACAGCTTTCACAAGCGTTGCAGAGGCTGCTGTGTGGGGAAGGCGCTCCCTTCTTTGAATGTGTGGGGTTACAAGTGCCTTTCCCAGCTGCTCCAGGAACACCCTCTTCTTGTTCTGCTTATCAGGCATCCAGGTAGGGTTGATCTTGTTCCATATCACGCAGGCATTGTATGAGGACACATCAATGATTATATGGAAGATGACCAGGGGCCAGCGGGCAATCATCCTCCTGCAGCTGTAAGTTCCAATCACCTTGTCCAGGTTGTCCACGCCTCCTTTGTTGTGGTTGTAGTCCAGGATGATGGCTGGCTCCTCTCCTCACGATCACTGATCTCAGCCGTTTTGTGCAGTATGCTCAGGAGGACCACATTCTTGTTCCTCTTTAGGAGGTAAGAAACTAGAGTGGTGGTGGGGGTGAAGGCAAACTTTGATGAGAAGGCCTCTCTCACCCTTGTTGCAAGGAGTGCAGGGGGGAGCTCAGGCTTGTTCTTTTTAACTGTGCCAACCATGGTGATATTCCTCTTCAGGAGCTGCTGGCTGACTTCATTAGAGGTGAAGAAATTGTCACACGTGACATTGTCACATCAAGCACAACCCGCATCCCCTGGTTCTTCTCCGGGCCTCCACTGGTCAACTTCCCTGTGTAGACTTGCATCTTCCAAGCATAGCTGTATTGTGCGTCACAGGCCACCCATATCTTGACGCCATACTTTGCTGGCTTGCTGGGCATATACTGCCGGAAAGGACAGCGACCTTTTGACAAAAGAGATTACTATCAGTAATTAGTATGTCACAGAAAACAATCACATAAATCAATGATATTACAGCAATACATAATAAAATAAACAGTGAAAATTGTTAATTTACAGATATGAAAAAATCCATTGTTACTTCAGGCCCAGGGTTGTAGAGATATGGCAGACGCTCCACCCACTTCTCCCAGACCTCTCTTATGGCCGCCAGTTTGTCTCTCACACGTCTTGCAGGTCTTGACTCACGGTTATCAAATCGTGGTATTCTTGAGAAAGTGTGAAAAACGTTCAGTGGCATCTTGGCACGAAAAATCGCCCTTCCACTCTCTGCATCCTAGAGACTACATGAAGCCTCGCCTCGGGACCTATACACACCCGCTAAGATTAGCAGCCCTATGTTGGCACGCAGGTCAATCTCATCCATCCTTTTCCAGTTGTCTCCATATTTTACGGAAACCCTCCAGATTTGTCATCTCCAGGATGATTCTTTCGATGGCTGGTGTGATGAACATGTAGAATGATGAGGCGATGTCCTGGGCATGGGCAACTGCATGTCTTGTGGGCCCTGAGTCATCCTTATGACATTTTGTGCTGCCATCATTGCCATATGGTGACAAGGACCATGTTATTTTGCTGTTCTTTGACAAAAATGTCTCTCTTTCAGCTCGGGGGATTTCTTCTTCATCTGAAGATGATGCATCATGCTCTGGGTTGTATTCTTCCCCTTCTTCTTCTTCTTCTTCTTCTTCTTCTTCTTCTTCTTCTTCTTCTTCTTCTTCTTCTTCTTCTTCAGATACCTCCTCCTCTTCTGAAAAAATCTGATCTATGACCTGTTGGGCACTGAAACGTGCACTCATGGCTTCAGCAAAGAGAGAACTGGGGGGACTGTCATCTGCAGTACCTTTATAGCCTCTGACTGCATTCCCCATTAGTAAACAATGATTTCAAGAAATGTATTTTGTTTATTTCGTCAGAAATGTTGTCTGTGAGCTTGAGTTGTGTGGGGCCGTTGAGGGGAGATGCTGCACATGCACAAGAAAGTTTTAGTTTTGTCTGTGTTCAGTCAGTAGCACACAATCTCAATTTCTCATTGTGTGCGCGTGTGTGTTTTTGTGGTGTGTAAATGATTTTATAACTGCCGGGTCAAAAATGATCTTTGTACCCTGGTGGTGTACAGCTTTCATGGAAATATGAACATCGGCGTTGTTTCACTTTGTCTAATGTTGGGGTCACTCTAGGAAAAGTCATCAAATTTCAAGTAGAAAAAATTTAGGGGGTTTTCTCTGCTGTTAAACATAGTGGCGAGTCATTTTTGACCCTTAAGACAACAAAAGGGTTAAGATTGCAGTAAAGGGAGTGAAAGCTCTCACTTCTCAATATTAATCAAAATTACCATGAAATGCAACATGTATTTGCATTGAACCCTTGATGTCCATTGTAGAATATAGCTAAGCCTTTTTAAACTTCAGAATAGAATAAACAATAGTTGCTTTTATTATTGCAGTAACCTATCAAATCAAATCAAATGTTGTTGGTCACATACACATGGTTAGCAGATGTTAATGCGAGTGTAGCGAAATGCTTGTGCTTCTAGTTCCGACCATGCAGTAGTATCTAACAAGTAATCTAACAATTTCACAAGAACTACCTTATACACACAAGTGTAAAGGAATGAATAAGAGTATGTACATATAAATATATGGATGAGCGATGGCTGACCGGCATAGGCAAGATGCAGTAGATGGTATAGAGTACAGTATATACACATGAGATGAGTAATGTAGGATATGTAAACATATAAAGTGGCATTGTTTAAAGTGGCTAGTGATACATTTATTACATCCAATTTTTAATTATTAAAGTGGATGTTCATAGGTTGGACCTCCGTCACTCGGTCGCGTTATGCCATTGTAATGAACGTTCTCATGCCGCCATTGTGGTGCCCTAAAGTGGCTAACTACTATTTAGTCTAAATTACACTATAGTGCCTGGAAATACGATAACATTGCTAAAGTAGTCAAATATCTAGTAGGAAAACTTTACCAGCATTATCATGTCGTCAAATATATTTTAGACAGATGGCAATGTTGTCATTAGCTAGCAAAGTTTGTCAAAAATAGCTAGAAATGCTAATGTTAGCTAGCTAAAATCAAGTGCCCCCTCCGAATCTTAGCTAGCTAGCTAACGTTATACTACATCTAAACTCAATTTGGCAACATCAAAATGCTAGTATTTCTAAGATACTTTAATGCATTTTTTATTAAATCTTCATCAGCGCTCATTGACAATGCATTGAGTAGAATGCTCAGTTGGGCATCAGTACAAAAAGAACATTCAATATTGTGACGAAACACGCAACCCATTAATAGGCTTAGGCCTATAGCTGGCTCTTGCCTGTGGATGGGTGGCTCCATATTGCTGTTGAATACCGGTGAGCAGACTTCCCGATCAAGCTCCTTCCCGTTTCCAGAGCAAAATTATGCCGCAATAATGCAAAAATACAAAATATGTATGCGAATAACTGCATAAACCGGACATATCAACTCTCTGGCTTCAATCATACATTAGACCAGTCACCACAATGCTAGCAGCCTACCATATTTAGCCAGAGTCAATGTAAAGTCCCCAATAGAAAACTTAACTTAGGCCTACTTGCAAGCCTTTTATAAATTGCATTGCTGACTATCATGTGTAGGCTACAATCAACCTCTACACAGTTACTGAAGGCAATCTCCATCTCACATTCGCAAATCTCCAAACTATAGCTTGTGGTAGCCTACTCAATATATAAATAGCAGCTAAGCTACTCACTGTTAATCAACTCAAAGTTATGTCAAAGTCACCAAACTATTTCTATAGGTTATTGGCCTACAGCCTAGTGAAAATTAAATTTGTTTTAGCTTACCTTTGACTGAAAGATGTCAGCCAGCTTGTTGGCCCTTTTCTCTTCCCTTGCACCTGGCTATCAGGGGGATTTCGGAAGGTTGTGTCTGTTTTTACTTTATGATAACCCGCTTACTGTGGTGACTTTGTCACAGGGAACATATCCGATTCTCCATTAAACAAACATACAAGCAATTTAGGCCTAGTAGCTGAGATTCAGCACTATGGATATAGCCACGGTTGATCAAATTCTCGCCAATCCGACTAGTCAAGTCGTGCACTCGCTTTTGTTATTGTAACATCATGGAACAATCTTGCAAATGTCTGTTTCCACAAACACTCTCAAGGAAATAATGTGTAGGCCTAGCAACTGTTTTGTTAATCACCTGGGAGCAGAAACAGTTCAGCCACGGGAACTTCTGTCGCATTGTCTTAGAGATCGTGGGCCTTAACTCTCTGGCACCTACGTGTGTCAACATGAGAGTGGAGAGGATCGAGGCCAGCGGAGCCTCAACTGCAAGGGGAGAGGCCCCACGGCTAGAGCCTACCGATTTGTGTTACAGGAACATACTTTTCAACCAGGAGAAACTGAACATCAGGAAGAGTGTACAGGTGACAATCACCCGAGACGCTGATGCTGTTTCTCCTGTTGGAATCGACCACGATCAAGAGGAATAGCCGTACATGTAGTGTCCATGCTCGCACCGCAATAGCTCCCTTGCGAACCATCCAAACAGGGCTGGCGTCGCCAACACAAGAGCAGTTCGTTGTAGCTGGTCTCATTGTCCAAGCAGGGCTCCAACCGTACACCATTTGCCCACCAAGGTGCATGAAGGATCCCCAGAGGGTAACCCGGGGCTACATATTGCCCGGATACACTGTCCCTGTAGACAGACTATAGACCTAGTCCACCCGATCCTATTCCATGGGATAACGTCTTGAAGGACATGGGGCTGAAACACAAGGCCATTCATACGATGTTCGCAAACCCTCACCTGGTGCCGTTTGAATTGGTCGACAGACCGTGGCAACAACAAGATTGGACTCTGATAGACCATCTCATGGTAATCCACAAAGTCAAGGACAGTGACTACTTCGAGGATGATCCTCAGGTGTCCATAGTTAGCATGGCCAGGACCCTGGCGTTTTGTTACATTTGTGTAGTGTGTAGTGCTTGTAAAGGACGGGGTGGGAGCTCAGAAGCCGGCCGTGAGGGAGACCAGACTAACCCGCACCCCAGTACCTCACATTGCATTCTGTAAGCGTAATCTGTGCGCCATAGAATACACCACGAGGAAGTTTTTGGCCGACATGGGTATGAAAGACAAGTTGTTCCTAGTGACAGGAGCCAAAGGAGACGGTGAAGAACCCCCAGAGGGTACCTTGGTCGATAACCTGGTGTCGTTCCACGAGACGTACCTGGAGTACAAGGAGTGCCAGGACTAAATTCTATTCTTGAACACGCTCAAAGATCTGAACCCTCCTGAGCATGAGCTGTCAGACCTAGATCCCAGTTATGCTGACGGCTCTATAGACAGACCTGAGGGCCACGAGGGCGTCTTTGTGGCAACTTTCGCCGACCCAGAGACTGTACAATTGTCTACATTGAGGGACGCGTGTCTAAGGTGTAGGAGCACAGAGGCCGACACGCTGCTCGTGGAGTTGGCAAACGTTCTGAAAGGTAGCGTGACCGTGTGCATGGGAGACTCGGACCTGGTGGCCGTGCTGACGGCTTGTGGCCGCAAGGGCATTACTATGAGGCTAGACAACAAGAGCTACCACCAGGATCGAGACATGCACATGTCGACCTTCGGGGAGCTGCTGTTTGACATTCCAGACAGTCGTACACCCAAGCTTCAGTGTAGCCAACTGGCTTCAAGTGAGGATAGGTTCCGAGTGCTCTGCGACATCGCCGCAGACGAGGAATGCCTGCTGCCGATGACTCGAAAGCAACACTACTCATTCGAGGCCATTCTGGATAAGCACGGTTATGTCAACTTTAAGACAAGAGTAGCTATGTACCTGTACCTCGGCGGGATCAGGGGATCTCTATACCGCACCTTCCTGTCTAGGTTCTTCGAGTCTAACAGCTGGGACAGATTGGATCATCTGGGACAAGTTGTAGACAAAGACTGTTGTGTCAGCACGAAGACGGTCTGTTACATCTTCGAAACGCTATGCCCCACATCTGACCAGAGTCCGCTATTCGGCTCCAAATCGGATACCCCGTGGCATACCGGTGAGAAGTGTCTGCAGGAGGACGAGGTCCCCGATCTCTACCTAGAAGACGGTGCAGAATATAGGGTGGTCCTGGACAAAGAACAGAAACATGTCATGAANCCTTTTGAAGAACTTCTGCTGAGGGCTTCCCAAGTGTCCAACGAAGACAATCCATGGTTCTTTTGTTAGAAAAAGTAATGTATTATATCCATAAATCTCCGTTTGGTTGGTGCGTTATGATCAGAAAATACAGCGTCCACTCGCCCATTGAACCGTGAAGAGAACTCGTTCAACCTATACCTATAAACTTGTCCAAGAACAATCAAACATCATTGATAATGTATCCTTAGGAACACTTTTATGTATATTTAGTATAATACTTCAACCGGAAAAAGGAAAAAACCACAGCGCGCGCAAGGCCATGAACGCGCATCCTCTTCTGTTTACTTCTGGTGACCACTTCCTAATTCTTCTTCTATTACCATCCAGAGCAACTAAACAGAATCAAAACACTGTCTAGAGACTGTTGACATCCAGTGGAAGCAATAGGTACTGAAATCTTACTCCCTTATATGGTCATTTTCAATAGGCAGGGGTTCAAAATGAGGCAATGTGTCAAATTCACTTTTTCCAGGACAGAAATTCCTCGGGTTTTCGCCTGCTATATCCGTTCTGTTATAATCACAGACAATATTTTAACACTCTTAGGAAACACTCTGAAGTTTCTATCCAATAGTACTAATTATGTGCATATCCTATTTTCTGGGCCTGAGTGGGAGGCATTTTACTTTGGGCACGCCAGACTCTCCAAAACCGTCACCTCGGGAGCTGCTCCCTAAGAAGTTAAGAGATTGATGACCGGAGTGGTAACCAACTACAAGGCATATCCTCTTGGTGCCAAGAGTTGAAGAGTCTACTCTGGAGCCTCGGTGGCGCCTCTTCTCAGGACTGCGACTATTACAACATGGGCACGAGACTGGCCCGGTTCACAAAGGTCCCAGCGACGATCCAGTCTAAGCACTGGACCGAGGTGAATTGCCGATTAATGGCCAAGACCATGAAATACGTCTGGGAACTGTGGAACCTGAAGAGACCGAGACCCGGATCCGAGTACGGGTTCTCTGTGCGTGACCGTGTAGTGTACTTTGACTGCGACGACTCGCTGCATGTCGGCCAATGTAATGTGCGGTGACAAATGGGATCTTGAGGAGAATGATGTCCATGATGTTCTACATATATACATAGAAGGCAAGGTTACGAATGCACCGGTTCTAGGGAGAATGTGATCTGTGTAAAGTGTGTTGTGTACAATAAACTCTATCACATGGACTGTCTTTGAGAGTGTTTTCTGTGCCATACTGTGTCCTAACATTATGTATGTTCACCTCTATGAGTTAGAAAGCTAAGGCTCGCGATTGCATCCCACATTGGAACCTCATGAGGGTCCTTGTCCCATATCTCCAGTGCGCAACTAGGCCCTGGTGAGGACCAAAACAATGTTTATCTATTGACCAACTTATTCTACGTACAATATAATAGCATACTTTCAAGTGTATGTGTTTGTTATATCCTAGACTAGAAGACAAAATAAAACAGACACATATTTGGAATGTGCACTTTCCATTTGTAACTGTCAGGAAGGTATAGGGTGTCTATCATCCTATGGGCCTTTGTTGATATAAATATAATATACATAAACATCAAAGAAAACACCTCCTGACATAGTCATGAACAAGGACTCCAATCGTAATAAAGGAAAGATCGAAACAACTATTTTCACCAGTGTTTATTTAGTTTGTAATAGACAGATACACATCATGGTTTGGTACACACATTGGGGCTGGTAAAGGACGCAATGTACTACATAAGCACAAAGACATCTTCCATAGGCATGGTTATAATGTTTGGAATGTCAAACACATCCATGTTAAATGAAGAGAGTACCAAGGAGATGAAATGTCGGTTCGGTTCAGGGATGGCAGTGTCCATACACGTCTTGCAGTTGCCGTATCATACCATTGACATGATTGTTCTGCACCCTGAACTCTTCATATTCTTCTGGAAGCAGTTGATGGTGAACCTGCAGCATGTCTAGCGCGGGTAGGATAGAGATGATTCTGTGATTGTAGGATGGTTGAATAGTCATGGACCATAGATCGCGGACCTTATCGCCGAGTGCGGTGCGCACCTTGTCTGTCAATTCCACTGCGGGGGATCTTTCCTGACTGAAACAAACATACAAGAGTACCTTAGTTTAAGAGCGAGTGATGATACATTCCAGGCCTTGATTTCACTATACATGTGGGTTTGTACTCACCGAACTTTCCCTGTGGTCCGCATGTTGTTAGGTCCATGTATAAGTGGGGGCTCTACCTCACCTACCACTTTGAGGAATCTCTTAGCACGTTCCTCGGTCTTGAGGCAGTATTCTATGACCTTATGCATCATCTTAACCCGATTGCTCTTACTATGTAAAGACCGGAGTAGATTCTCACCATGGGGGTCTTGTAGCAGGACCCTATCCACGACAGATCTAAAGTACCCATGTCTCTCGGCTATGTCGTCCTTGTAACTCTTCAATAACTCGCAATTCATTATACAGCAGGAGGTTGTGAATAATGGAACTGTGTTGCTGTGCATGTGTAAATATGGTAAAGCCTGAACCGTGTTTGGAGACATGACCCGTGGATGGATGCCTGTGAAAGTTCCAATTATAGGGTAACTATCATCATATATTGGGACCTTTGTAATATATTGGTATAAAGACATTTGTCTCTTACTTTGACATGAACAAGGACTCAAATCTTAATAAAGGACCAATTGAAACAGATCTTTTGACTTCAACAAGTTTATTTCCTTTGTAATAGACAGATACACATCATGGTTTGGTACAGGACCCAGTTGTACTAAGCAAACACAAAGACATCTTCCATAGACATCACGTTCGGAATGCCAAACACATGCATGTTAAACGAAGACACTACCAAGGCGATGAAACGTCGGCTTCCATGCCCATGTAGACCAATTACACAGAGACATTGTGCTATAGCCACAGATATGTTTTTATTTGTTGTTTGACTTTAATGGCATTGATATATCTAACAGATTACATACAAAACATCCAAAGTATACAAACACTTAGTAGGCATAGGGAACTTTTAACTGTGAAAAGGTGACAACATGTTGTTATACTACATCCCCTTCAGTTATAGCTTTCGTTCTACTGTATTCGCGGTATGTGTCCTGAATGCTCACTCTAGTGACTGGTTCTCTCATATCGTCCAGATCCCTTTGAACAGCTAGGGTTAACACCTGTCTGTTGATGTAGGCCGAGGCGTTTAGTTGCAGTCCCACATTGTCAGAGAGAGTCTTTACTGCACCGATTATTCTCTTGCTCCATGGGGTCCATGTACAGCGAGGTGAAGAAATTTACTCCGCATGAGAGTACGAAATCGGCCAAGGCGCACACTCCCAGGGCTATGTTGTGTGAAAGACCGCTACTGCGCATCCTCCAATCCCTATTTCTCCATTTACTGTGGTATAACCATGTCAGATCCTGAATAACATTGCCTATAAGTGGCCATTAACAGGTCTCAGTGCAACCATTTACTCACATTTTTTGACACGAGCTTAGCCGGTCACTTCAATCAAAGCTTTATATATTTGGGACGGCTGAATGTACTACTTAACTGACTGGGAAATGTTTGAAAGGAGAGAGTGTGCAATGGTGTGATAACATCTGATGGTGATGATGAATTTATACATTTTTACACTGACAGGATGCACCGGACAGGCAGACATCATAGCCCAACTGATTCAAAAGAGTTAGAAAACCATTACAGAAATAGAATGACCTGCAAACAACTTGAGCAACAAGCATTACAGGCTATCACAAATCAACATTCCAAAATGTTTCTGTCCAATCATATGAACAAAATAAAAATTCTGATTTACAGTTCCAGTAAGCTGGTGTTCTAGAACCATTCCCCTTTAAAATGTGTTTCATACCAAATATGCTATATCCGGAGCCATGTATTTAGAGAGTTGGGCTATTGAATTTTCTGCATTATGATACTTTTACATGACACTGCAATATTCTATGACTGTTCAGTGTTAAGTTAGGTATCTCAAAATATTTTTTACACACTTAATCAGATCCTTATTTTATTAAGTTATCCCCTGGTCAGATGTGGTGATTGACAGCTGGCACTCTCAGCTGTTTGCGTTGGCTAGCTAGCGTTACGTTATCATGGTCCTTTTGATTGTGGATCGCTTCGACAGTTTATTGGAGCCTGTGGTATCTGTTCCTATAGGCCGAAAGAGGAACATTTCTAAACAAGCTCATGAAAAGGATAGAGCCTAGATCCAGTGACCCTTAAGTGAAGGGAACAACCTAGGCTAATAACCTACTCAATGCAAACAAATATCGGTCTGTGTCACTCCAAAAAATAATAATCAATCCATCCTTGACCGGCAAATGAATTCCAACAAACTTTCAATGTCCTTATTAGTCCTTAAATCCTTTCAAACAGTCTATATATTTAAACTAAAACATCTTCCCTTGATTTAACCCAGGGTTTCCCAAAGTTGGTCCTGCCCAAAACCAAAACGTGCACCCAGGGGGGCCCCAGGATCGAGTTTGGGAAACCCAGATCTATCCAACCGAACAAACCTGTAAAACCCACATAAAATTTTTCCGAAAGTTGCTTAAATGTCCTAAACGAAAAAACATAGAAAACAATGACTCCAAGCATACTTCCGAAGTATGTATCATGTTTTGGGATAAAACTCTTCATTTGCTTTTTATTAATTTGGACTGCTTTCTTAAATGCAGTTGTAACCTCTTCATCGGGTTCAGACCACTAGCGTACTCTAGGGATGAGAATAAGTCAGGCACGCTGTTAGATGCTTCTCTCTGAGGACCCCTCGGGCAGGTCCTAGACACAGAGTATTGATTGGAGGGCTGGAGGAATTATACTGTGGCTGTGTCTCAATACTCTGAAGTAGCTTCCTCTCCTTTAACTGTACCAGTCTGAAAACACAGGCTACAGGCTGTAGGTCAAAACAATCAGGAATGGACACAAGGAGAAGAAGCCAATTTAGACTATTGAGGTAATGTCGAGCTTAGGCAGTAGTTGCTTATGGCGTGGTGGACAATGTGACTATGAAAGTGACAGTTGTGCCATTAAGGAGTCCGTCACTGCAAAATTAGCGCAGGGGTCAGTCACTGTAAAACCTCTTCCTCTGCCAGATAGATCAATATTTGCTTCTTTATTAAAAGGGCTTCTTTCCAGTTATTGGTCTTGATGATTACCCGACGAAGACCATTATAGGTGAAATGGTCCCGTGTCATTAACTCATGTGAAAGTCATGTTGGGGAACAGTGAGCAGAAAGACCAAGAACTTGACTGCCAGTGGATACAAGATATTTAGAAGTTAATAGGAATTAATGACCTTTGAGTTACTGTGTGACCTTTGTCAGGATGCCCTGAAGTGCCAGCAATGCCAGAAACAGTTCTGGTCCAAGGCCGGACTCAACTACCATACAATGGCTGAGCACAGCAGCAAGGTAAACACACACAAATGCAAACACGCACACACACACAAACAAAAACACACACAACAAAAGTTGATTGATCTACTGATCCCCTAGTCAGAAACTATCCGTTCTGAAAGTAATTGTTGGAGTTTAATTAGCAACATGTTACAGTGGAGGGAGCTCTGTTGTGAGTTCCTAGCAAGTAGGCGTGAGGGATTGATTTGGGATTGTGGGTGGCATGGCAGACAATTGAAGGGTTCTTCTCCTGACCTCTATTTTTTGGCTGTTTTATAGCTCAGCTCATGCTTTTGTTCACATTTTGCCATGAAGCTGAGAGAAAGTTTTGCAGTTTTAAAAGTAACTTCCTGCTAATCTACACATTTTGGGAAGGGGCCCCGGGGCATGTCCCCTGCATGCCCATTCGGTAATCTGGCCCTGGTCAAAGAGGTTACACCTCTGACCCACTGACCACTACCTACCTAGAACTGTTGAGTGCCCAATATAGACACCTCTGAACAATACACCTCTGATGTCCTTGCCGTGTCTGAATCCAGGCTTAGGAAGGCCACCAAAAATGTGGAGATTTCCATACCCAACTACTACATTTTCCAACAAGAACTGCCAAAGGGGGAGGAGTAGCAATCTACTCCAGAGATATGCCCAAACAGTTCGAGCTTCTAATTTTAAAAATGAATCTCTCCAGAAATAAGTCTCCCACTGTTGCCGCCTGTAATAGACCCCCCTCAGCTCCCAGCTGTGCCCTGGACACCATATGTGAATTGATTGCCCCCCATCTATCTTCAGAGTTCGTTCTGTTAGGTGACCTAAACTGGGATATGCTTAACACCCCGGCAATCTAACCTTGATGCCCTCAATCTCACACAAATTATCAAGGAACCTACCAGGTACAACCCTAAATCCGTAAACATGGGCACTCTCATAGATATTATCCTGACCAACTTGCCCTCCAAATACACTGTTTTCAATCAGGATCTCAGCGACCACTGCCTCATTGCCTGCATCCGCTATGGGTCCGTGGTCAAACGACCACCCCTCATCACTGTCAAACGCTCCCTAAAACACTTCTGCGAGCAGGCCTTTCTAATCGACCTGGCCCGGGTATCCTGGAAGGATATTGACCTCATCCCATCAGTCGAGGATGCCTGGTCGTTCTTTAAAAGTAATTTCCTCACCATCTTAAATAAGCATGCCCCTTTTAAAAAATGTGGAACTAAGAACAGATATAGCCCTTGGTTCACTCCAGACCTGACTGCCCTCGACCAGCACGAAAACATCCTGTGTCGGACTGCACTAGCATCAAATAGTCCCCACGATATGCAACTTTTCAGGGAAGTCAGGAACCAATACACGCAGTCAGTCAGGAAAGCAAAGACTATTTTTTTCAAACAGAAATTTGAATCCTGTAGCTCTAACTCCCAAAAGTTTTGGGACACTGTAAAGTCCATGGAGAACAATAGCACCTCCTCCCAGCTGCCCACTGCACTGAGGTTAGGTAACACTGTCACCACCGAAAGATCCATGATAAAGCATTTCTCCTCTACGGCTGGCCATGCTTTCCTCCTGGCTACCCCAACTCCGGCCAACAGCTCCGCGCCCCCCGCAGCTACTTGCCCAAGCCTCCCCAGCTTCTCCTTCACCCAAATCCAGATAGCAGATGTTCTGAAAGAGCTGCAAATCCTGGACCCGTACAAATCAGCTGGGCTAGAGAATCTGGACCCTCTCTTTCTAAAATTATCCGCCGCCATTGTTGCAACCTCTATTACCAGTCTGTTCAACCTATCTTTCGCATCGTCCGAGATCCCTAAAGATTGGAAAGCTGCCGTGGTCACCCCCCTCTTCAAAGGGGGTGACACTCTAGACCCAAACTGTTATAGACCTATATCCATCCTGCCCTGCCTTTCTAAAGTCTTTGAAAGCCAAGTTAATAAACAGATCACTGATCATCTCGAATCCCACCGTACCTTCTCCGCTGTGCAATCCGGTTCCCGAGCTGGTCAAGGGTGCACCTCAGCCACGCTCAAGGTACTAAACGATATCATAACCGCCATCGATAAAAGACAGTACTGTGCAGCCGTCTTCATCGACCTGGCCAAGGCTTTCAACTCTGTCAATCACGGTGTTCTTATTGGCAGACTCAACAGCCTTGGTTTCTCAAATGACTGCCTCACCTGGTTCACCAACTACTTCTCAGATAGAGTTCAGTGTGTCAAATTGGAGGGCCTGTTGTCCGGACCTCTGGCAGTCTCTATGGGGGTACCACAGAGTTCAATTCTCAGGCCAACTCTTTTCTCTGCATATCTCAACGATGTGGCTCCTGCGTAGCGGTGGATCAGGGAATCACCCACAGCAAACGACACCATTCTGTATACATCTGGCACTTCTTTGGACACTGTGTTAACTATCCTCCAAACAAGCTTCAATGCCATACAACACTCCTTCCATGGCCTCCAACTGCTCTTAAATGCTAGTAAAACCAAATGTATGCTTTTCAACCGTTCACTGCCCACACCCGCCCGCCCAACTAGCATCACTACTCTGGACGGTTCTGACTTAGAATATGTGGACAACTGCAAATACCTAGGTGTCTGGCTAGACTGTAAACTCTCCATCCAGGCTCATATTTAACATCTCCAATCCAAAATTAAATCTAGAATCGGCTTCCTATTTCGCAACAAAGCCTCCTTCACTCACACCGCCAAACATACCCTCGTAAAACTGACTATCCTACCGATCCTCGACTTTGGCGATGTCATTTACAAAATAGCTTCCAATACTCTACTCAGCAAACTGGATGCAGTCCATCACAGTGCCATCCGTTTTGTTACCAAAGCCCCATATACCACCCACCACTGTGACCTGTATGCTCTAGTCGGCTGGCTCTCGCTACATATTCGTCGCCAGACCCACTGGCTCCAGGTCATCTATAAGTCTATGCTAGGTAAAGCTCCGCCTTGTCTCAGCTCACTGGTCACGATAACAACACCCACCCGTAGCACACGCTCCAGCAGGTATATCTCACTGGTCATCTCCAAAGCCAACACCTCCTTTGGCCGCCTTTCCTTCCAGTTCTCTGCTGCCAATGACTGGAACGAATTGCAAAAATCGCTGAAGCTGGAGACTTATATTTCCCTCACTAACTTTAAACATCAGCTATCTGAGCAGCTAACCGATCGCTGCAGCTGTACATAGTCCATCTGTAAATAGCCCACCCAATCTACCTACCCCATATTGTTTTTATTTACTTTTCTGCTGTTTTGCACACCAGTATTTCTACTTGCACATCATCGTCTGCTCATCTATCACTCCAGTGTTCATTTGCTAATTTGCTAAATTGTAATTACTTCGTTACTATGGCCTATTTATTGCCTTACCTCCTCACGCCATTTGCACTGTATATAGACTTTCTTTTTTTCTATTGTGTTATTGACTGTACGCTTGTTTATTCAATGTGTAACTCTGTGTTGTTGTTTGTGTCGCACTGCTTTGCTTTATCTTGGCCAGGTCACATTTGTAAATGAGAACTTGTTCTCAACTAGCTTACCTGGTTAAATAAAGATGAAATAAAAAAAACTAGACACCAAGGGCTCTGTTTTCAGCTGGCGTTAATTTCAGGCAGCGCTGGTTTTAGCGGTAACGCTCAATGCCCATATTCACATGGAACAAGAGTAGCCTAATCTTCTTTTGGTGCATGTATACTTAGTATTTAGAAACATAAAAAACAAATGTTTTTTCCCATTTCGTTTTATTGGATTTAAAACCAAGCATAGCCTCTCCTCGCATAGAATACTTTTTTTGGCCTACCCAATGTAGTCGCGAAGTAGTCAAGACTGTTGATAAAAGGTTTGACTCCTGTGAACGCTTGGAAATAAATCTTAATCACCAAAGCTTTATTAAAATATGAAGTTTAAGAGGAGCAAAACAGTGAGCTGACATTCTCTTTTAATCTATGCATTGTAGGCAGGTCCACATTATATTAGCCATGCAGGTCCCGTTTTGGACATGCGTAAAACACCCTTCATGATTTAGGCTATGTGTCCATGCCCATCATGAAACGAGAGATGAGAACCTCAGTACCGGGGAACCTTGTTATTTTCCTGTGACAAATGCTTGTTCCGTTTCATATGTTCAAAACCCAAGCCCACCCTTACCATAGTCCTACTATAACGAAGGCTGGTTCAACAGCAATGCATGTCTTTTTTATCCCAGCAATTTTATAATATCATTACATTTTACATGTATTTATTGTTGCTGTTGTTTAAACATGTTAATTTTATTACAACCAAACTTATTAAAATGATTAACCTTCCTTCCTGGTTTTATGGTGACAAATCCGTGGCGCGTATGCAATGCAACTCCTGGAGATATGTGAATACGATCTGATCTGTAAAAGGGTTCCGATTATATTCATAAAACATATTTGGGAGCTTTATAATGGTGAGTGGACATTCTCAATTTCTCTTTATATTGGATCTATATTGGATCCAGCTACTGTGAAAAGTTTGGATGTTTGTAAAACCCTCCATAGTCTGCGTTATTTTAATATTATATGCCCACGGGGAGAAATGATGGTGCCAGTAAGTGTATCTAAAGTATTTAAAAGTTTTTTTGTTTTGTTTAGAATTTGATTACAATTATTTGTTCTCTTTTTAGGCCTTATCATTAATTCATTGAATCTTGCTTTTTAACAATGTTTGGCATGTCCATGCTCAGCCATAATGAAATGTACAGTAGGCCTAAACCTTATATCAGTGTGAATGCTATTGAAGCCATTCAATTACTTAGAACAATGTGGACTGTAAATGGGTTCAAGTTCACGTATTTATTAAAGATGGGATAGGTCTACATTTTGATATTTCGTTTCTGTAGGCCATTTAACAAACTATAATGGACTAACATTGGAATTGGATTTGATTCCAAGACAATACATCAAAGACCGTAAATACACAACTTGAAGCAACCACATATTTAGCTTTGGAACAGGTTCTGATTGGCCAGTGAGCGGCCAATTCTCGACACACCCTCAACTTGTTTATTCATGAATACCCAACCCTTTCACACCAAGTGTACCAATAATTGTAGTTGTGAAAATAGCAAAAATATTTCTAACATATCCCTGAACCTATAGCGCTACCGCCTGCGCTTAGATTTACCATTGTGTTTGGTTTGTTAAAATAGAGCCCTGAAATTGAAATTACTAAAATTAGATTACTAAAATTAAATTGAACCAGACCCTAAAGTAGAGTTGGTTTTCACTTCTGACCAATATGGATTTCAACACACTACTGTGTGCTTGTGTCTGGTTTCCCCTGCCAGAAAGAGCACCTTGTTTCTTGTGATGGATGAACTGTGTGAAGGGATATAGTATCAGGAATGGGCAATTTTAGACAGTCTCTTGAGAAGGCCATGTACCAAACAATTATAACAAAAATGTTTTAATGTTTTTTAAACAAGGGTGTGAAATGGGCCAGATTCGGCCCGCGGGGGGTTTGAGTAAAAACATTTTTATTTGTATTTTATTCATTTTTCTCAAGGAAATGTTTTATTAATGAACATTGAAATTACTAAAATTAAATTAGTAAAATTAAATTGAAACTGTGTAATAATGATATTGGACCCACATTATGGAGCTACGTTCACTCTGCCCAGCTTGCTAACAGTCATCAAAAGGAAAGCTAGACAGTCAGGGAGCATCGAAAATTATAACAGCGTTGGATAGAGAACAATTTTTTGCAAATTTTGATGGCAAGGAAATATATCGTAAAAATTCAATTAAATGCAGTCTCAAATAGCCACCTGTCCCTTTTAATAGCAGGGCATCGGCAAACATTTCAGAAAACAAACGGCTGTTTTGAATAAACGCTATGTCTAAATGAATTGTTTATGAGTGAACTTCAGTGAGTACCATAAAGATAAAGGAGAGCAACATCATTGCCACAGATGAGACAGTACTGGGGTTTGACATGTATGATAGCTAGCCTAGGCTTTGCAAGTCTGATCTGCAATAGATTTGTTATTATGTTTATACTGGTAATACTGGTCACAATAAACATTGAGGTAGTCTTTTCAACATTTTGTTGAGCAAAGGTTGTGTGCATTAAGGAAATAGACGCCTGGCTCAAATAGAAGCATGTCTTTTATAAGCGGCGGTTGTGTTTAGTAATTGAAGCAAATAAACTCTTGGGCTATTAATTGAAGTAATCAATTTAAAGTGCGGCCCTCCGGACCTCGGTGAAGACCGAATGCGGCCGTGGTCCAAAATGTATTTGACACCCCTGTTCTAAAAGATGGATTTCTACTGTTGTTCTTTTTGGCACAGCTGAAGTTATGATTGTTATGGTTATTCTGAAAGCATGCACATTACATTATGGTGTTAACTCCCTCAGTAGAGAGGTTCATTAAGATGTCAACATGGCCCTCAATCCTGCATTAGTAGAATGGCTCTCCAATTAAGTTTGTTGAATAATTCAAAACTACTATCTCAAAAAGTATAATTTTACATTTAGCAGAAACTTGTATCCAGAGCAATTAGGGTTAAGTGCCTTGCTCAAGTAGAGAGGCTCATTAATATATCAACATGCCCCTCTCTCCTGCATTAGTGGACACGTCGACTTGATTTTTCACCAAGTCATCTCAGGGAATCGAACCAACAACTTTTCATGTTTTTCCTCCCGCCCCATCATAAAATATGAATGAATGAACATGTCCCAAACAGTGTCCTTTGAGTGTGTCTGTGTTTGTGTTCCATTCAGCCTTGCCATCATAGCTGATTTGTTTGAATCTAAGATGAGTTATGCCCTCTGTACAACTGAAGTAAAAGTGTTTAAAACCCTTATGTCTTCAGTCTCTGCACATTACATTCTGGTGCAGTAGAGACGTTCATTAAGATATCAACATATCTATCCTTTGTTAGTGGAATGGCTCTCCAATTAAGTTTGTTGAATAATTCAAAACGACTATCTTAAAAAGTATAATAAAATATTAATGAATTAACATGTCCTAAACACTTTAATTTGTGTTTGTGTGTGTCTGTGTGTTTGTGTTGTTTTGAATTACCTGCAGAAGTGGCATCGTTGCTAATCTGTACCCAGTGTGTGTCCTCTGGTCACATGGCTAAGCCCCAGTGCAGCGTGGGAAAACACAGCAGCAGGATGACACAGTGACAGAGGTCACCTGCTGGCTTTGACCTTGTTGTTGTAACTGCCACTGTGATACACTACCTCAGATTTTTCTCTCTCCTCTCTATCCCTCTCTCTAGTACTCCCTTACTCCCTCCCCCTCTCTTTCTCAGTCTCTCTCTCCCTCAATCTCTCTTCCTCTCACACTCTCACCACATTTCTATATCGTTCTTTCCCACTCTCATTCTTTCTCTCTATCTCTTTCTCTCTCATTCTCTCCCCCCTTTCCTTCTCTCTCATGTCTGATATAGGTTTTAAAAAGAAATGCTGGTGGTTCTGCTGTGTCCCCTGGTGAATCTAAGGCTGGCGGGAGTGTGTGTTCTCTAGCCTCAGGGCCTGACTGTGACATGATTCTCTTTGCTTTACTTTAGTGTGAGAATTACATGTATTCCTCTGATCTACCATCTTATCCCCCTCCTTTCCCTCGCAGACTAAGGATGTATCTCAATAGTCTCCAGTGGCTACCTCTCCTTCATCTGTACAGATCTAAAAACACTAGAGAAACCAACATGGTGGATGCCAATTTAGGCCATTAAGATGCACCCGAGCATGTATCCACAGTTGCATTTCAATCCAGAGAGTTGTTCTCTCAATATATGTGACCCACCACCTGGATTCGGACCTATGTAGCAAATTTGAAATGGTGTTTTTTACATTGGATAAAAGTATACACTCAGAGCTAGAAATGGTATATCATACACTGCAGTTGAGGAACAATGGGAAAGTAATTCTGCTTTGAAAGTTCATAAACTTGTAACCCCACTTTTGAGAAAATGGCCTGTGAATGTTTTGGTACACCTACTGGAGAGCTCTTCTTTGTCTACACCCATTCAGCATCGTTCACACCCTCTTAGTCCTTAGCTCCACCCATCTCTTTAAGAACTCACTTAGTTCTTAAAGGTAGTGTAGTAAACAACCAAAGATTTCAAGACTAAAAGTGGTGAAAGTAGTAGAAAAAAGTATTTGTAAAACTACACTTTATCTAGTCTTTGGCCTAAATCCTTATCTGACTTTGGTGCAGGTCATGTTGCTCTTCACATTACCGTCATGTGTGGTTTTCTGAGCAGTCAAACATTATCCGCTGCTGAATATAGTTGATCATCCCTGGTGTAAACGGTACAGTGAAATGGTTACTTGCATAGTGGAGTCTTTTGTTTAGACATATAGCTAGCTAGCTAAATAAACTATGAACCGTAATCCCAACTCTAATGCCACGTTCAAAACAACTGGGAACTCAGAAATCTCAGACTTCAGTGTGTTCAAAACAACTGGGAACTTGGGAAAAAACAAGCTCCGACTGAGGAAAAATACATTTAAACGATCATCGAACTCGGAATTCCAACTCATGAACTCTGGCATCTTTCTAGAGCTCCGACTTTCCGACCTGAAGATCACTGACGTCATGATTTGACCCCGTATTTTTCCAAATTCCCAGTTGTTTTGAACACGGCAATACTACCATGCACCATGCATGAATCTGCAGGTAGCTAAAGCTAGCTAGCTAACATTAGGCTATAACTAGCAATGCAAATGGATGTCTGAGATACAAAAAATACTACTAGACAGATCATACGTAACTTAAGCTAGCGACCCAGCCAGCTAACGTTAGCTTGCTAGCTAACAGTATCCTTTCACTTGCAATGAAAACAACTTTCGGACTAAATTAGAAATGTATAATATCTGAAAATGTAGCTAGACTCTTACCTGTATAAATTGATGAACGCTTATCCCTCTGTCATGGATGCCATGGTTGACATTTTTTTGAAGATGTGATCCGGAGTCAGGTGTTTTATACAAAAACCTTCTGTGTTCTTTTTTCAACTCTTTCCGCATTTGGCAGTCATCTCTCTGCTTCCACCGAGCATTCCATTGATTTCAAAACTCGGTCAACAACACTGTTGATCGCTGTTTCTTCCCCATCACTGTCATCAGAAGACCCTACAATGTCTGGTTCAGTGAAAATGTTTTTACCTAAATCAGACTACTTTCTGGAGGACGGAAATCCCTATCACAACTTCAGGGTAGTAATGTTGAGAGCAGTAGCAACACTTCTTTATGATATCTTTCAAAAACAGACGTGGTAGAAAGGATCATCTACATATACTGAGCAGCTCATGTCATAGACAGAAGCGTGCTACATGGCAGACCAATCCAAACTCATCTCTCGGCATGTCCAGCCCATCCATTATCTCAGCCAATCATGGCTAGCAGGAAGGTTCCTATATTTTTCCGTGCCTAAAACAACTAGGCTCGTAATTGAACTATTTTATTTGTATTTTCAGATGGCATATACGTTTGTTATTAAGGCACATGAAAGTTCACATGATCCAGAAGGCATTTCTGCCAAAAAACGCATTTTGATAAGTAGTGACGTGTGAAATACGCCTAGCTTCTTGAAACGGGTCACATATGCACTTAATCACTGCCCAAATCTGTAGCCCCCCTCCCCTTTCCTCCTCTCTCTGGCTGTGCTGTGCTGTCAGCTGCTGTTTTTATCAGGCATGTTTTTGGCACTGATAAACACCTTGGTGAAAACATTAGTTTGAAAATTGTCATAAACATGCGTAGAGTAACTGCATTGCCATGAAACCGTTTAATGATTCTGGCATCACCCGAACGCCTCAGATTTTCCAGGCCTGGTTTAGGAGGGGGAGGTGTTTTGAGGGGACAGGACACTGGTACGACGCTGTGTTTTCCCCCATGTGTTTTCCCCCCCTCAGGCTTTGGGGAGCGAGGACCAGATGGGGGACGGGCAAGAGGACAGAGAGAGGCTGCGTAGAGTGCTCAAACAGATGGGACGAATCAAGTGTCCTAGGGAGGTATGTACTCTCTCCTCCAATTGGGCACAGACGTCAGTTCAATGTGTAGTTTTGATTTACGTTTGGTTGAGTTGTCAACTAATGTTAAATCAACTAAAATTGTCACCATGTCATTGGATTTAGGTTGGGTGAAAAAAAGACAAAATGTCCATTCTTTTTGCAAATCCAATCAGTATTCCACGTTGATTCAACGTCAATTATTTTTTTTTTTCTTTCTCTCTCACTCTCTTTTCTGTACGCCCACTTCTTTCTCTTGCTATCGTCTCCAATTGTATTCAATTTTATTCTCTATTTCTGCTGAACACCCCTCTATCTCCATTTACCCCTCTCTCTCTCTCTCTCTTACTATCTTTCCTTTTTCGCTCCCTCCTCTCCTCTCTTTCTTGTTATTCTGCCCAAACATACATCAACACTCTGTTATCAATTCCTCACACTACAGTGCAGAGAGGGAAAGAGGCAGGGCTGTAGAGACAGAGACATTTACAATAACCTCTCTTCGTCCATGGACATACATGTTCAATCTTTCCTCCACTTCTATCTCATTCTTATGTCAAACAACCACAATAAATGGTTGGCCATCTCTCCTGAGAAAAATATGTTTATGTTAATTAGACTATATAAAAAACATTAGATGAATAATAAATAGACACAATGTGATGGTTGCCTTTGTTAGACAAATCCATACTCCGCTCCACCAACCTGATTTCCAGTCTAATGTGAATGTTCTATTTCTCCCTTTTTAAATGATGTTCACACACACACACACACACACACAGAGCTGCTCAGCCCATTTTTTCAGTCTGATGGGATACCAGTACCATCAGAAGCGCTGTGGCAGAGAGCTATCAGAGGAGGACAAGCTTGTGTTTCTGTGTCAGCACTGTGGGAAGACCTACCGCTCTAAGGCTGGCAGAGACTACCACCTCCGCACTGAACACCCCACCACCACAACTACTAACAATACCAACAATACCACCGGCAGAGGGGTAAGAGAGAGCTGAAAGTTTTTGTTTAAACTATTATGACTAGTGTGTCTTGAAATGTCATATATGCTGTTAATTCTGGAAATGAGTTACATCTGGTTTGTTCAGCCATTCCTATGGGAGAAATGTATGTAGAAAGAATGGGGTTTTGGGATAAACGCCGAAAATAAGGTCAGGTTAACACAGGCTTAGGAGATACGTTTTGTTCTATGAGATAATATCAGTCAGTTAACATGACCTTTATGAATTATGAAGCCTTCATGTGCTTGTTTTGATTAAATAAATGCTCAGAATTCACAGAAAGTGACGTTATCTTATGAAGATTATCTCATAGAACCAAACATATAAGATCTCCTGAGCCTGTGTTTACCACAGACTTTATTTTCTGCATTCATCCCCATTGTTTTTGAAACCATTCATTCCCCCATAGGCTTTGGCCAACGAGCCATGGCAGAGTTATGCCTACAAAAAGTTACTATTGCTCTCTATTCCCTATCCTCTCGTCCTTTATTACACCCATAGTTATTGATTGAATCGCTGTGAATCCTCTTCTCATTGGTCTCTGACTGGGCTGTGTCCCTCCTCTCTTCCAGATGAGAACAGAGGAGTCACAGCCACAGCCTGCAGGAAGGAGGGAACAGAACCACATGGAGAGAGAGAGGAAGGAAAAAGAAATGTGGCAGGAGTTGTCTGCGGGTAGGGAGAAGGATGGGGGAGAGAGGGGTGGGGAGAGAGAGGGGCTAGGGGAGGACTTTGAGAGGACTCCTAGTGGTAGGGTGAGACGTCGGTCTGCTCAGGTAGCAGTGTTCCACCTGCAGGAGATAGCAGAGGATGAACTGGCCAAGGACTGGGGCACAAAGCGTCGCATTAAAGATGACCTGGTACCGGACAGCAAGAGGGTAAGACACAGACAGGTTCACACTCACTCACACACACACACACACACACTTAACATGTGGTCCCTTCCTTCCTCCCCCAGTTGAACTACACTCGTCCTGGTCTTCCCAAGTTTAGTCCCAAGCTGCTGGAGAGCTGGAAGAACGAGGTCAAAGAGAAGGGCTTCATCTGCTGCTCCAACGGAGTAAGAATCTCTGGACAACATGTTCTGTACATTAAACCCCTCTCAGATAAATCCTGTATTTTAAGTAATCCAGTTGCTTTTATACATTTCAGCACTGTACATTCTGAGCTTTACAGTCTCTAAAATGAACAAGTTCATGTTTTATAGGCACAGTTTACTATTGTTGTGTCTCAGTTATTGTTCCTCTCTGTTTTTAGAGCTGTGAAGCTGTTTACTCCAGTGTGTCCGGACTCAAAGCTCATCTAGCCAACTGTAACCAGGTAGGACCATCAGGAACTTAAATGGATAAAAAAATATCTGACTCTGTATCACCCTGTTGAGTTTAGGGAGAACTTGTACCTACACTTGCCTGCGGTTTGTTTCTGTGTGCTGCAGGCAGGGGGCGATGCAGGGAAGTACACCTGCTTACTGTGCCAGAAGGAATTCAGCTCAGAGAGTGGTGTCAAATACCATATCAGCAAGACACACTCACAGGTGAAACGAACATACATAAACAGTCACTTACAGGTGGGCCTGATATACACACTCAAGTGTATGAAACATACCCACTCACAGATGACACGTTCACTCATTTATACACACATTTTAAAACACACAGGTGGATGTCATACACTTTCAGTTTAATGTTTTCCCCTCAACATTATCATATGTTACAGAACTGGTTCCGAGCCTTCAGCCACATGGTGCCCAACAGCAGCGTCAGCAGCAAGAGCAAACAAGAGCCAGACAACCAAGGGATAGAGAAAACGGAGGTTAAGAACGGAGCCACCATGGGAAAGAAGAGAGGCCGCAAGCCCAAAGAGCGCCCCCCTGCGGCCACCCCCGTCCAAAAAAAGACTATTTTCAGCACCACCCAAAACTCAGCTCCCACCCCAAACATGGCCCAGGCCCAGACCCCGGTCCCGACAGAGAGGGGGAACCCAGGGAGCCTGACGCTAAACAGACAGCCCAACCAACCCACCACACGGAGGAGTAAGCCCAAGTGGGTGCCCCCTCCCTCCGAGTAGCTCTGCTTTCAACCCAAGAGCCAGAGAGGCTATGTCTATCTATCCACATTACGCCAGTAAGCTCAAGGATGTTTTGGATACCTCAAGGACTGGCGGACAGAGAACGAAACTAAAAACAACTGCAATCTGATCTTTGTGTTTTAACCTTAAATATACTGTATACAGTTTGTTTCTACTGGTATATGTTGATATGACAGTCATTTTTATTTTGTTTCCTCCATTCCATTTCCAAGCATCATTTCAGTTAAACTATTGACATCAGGGGTTCATTGTAATCTAAGTTATAATCCTACCCTATGTAAAAATATATTTTTCTAAACAAAAGTAGTATTTCAAATTAATGTTGGCATATTTCCTCTACATGTCTTTAGATTCATGTTGTGTTTGAGCGATTTTTCAAAGGATATTCTATTAAGATGGTGAGGTACTGCTAGTGATTTTTTTTACGGATATACTGTGTACTGTGTATATATACTATATCTATCTATATATATATACAGTATATACTCAACGCAATGATGTCATCCCTCTTTTTTCAAGGCATGAAGGTCAAATTTGGTCTAACACCACACTAACGCATACATCAAATAATTTCCTGTGTTCTTATGCTGTGGCTAAGCTACATAGTTAGTCTTTGTTTCAATTACACTGAAATGTAGGAAATTAGCACAATTTTCACAAAATGATATGAGATTTTATCGAATTTTAGTGACAGTAATTAGACCTTGGGGCATATGATTAGGGATGTTAACGCAAACATTTCTACACTAAAATCTATATCTACACCCAAGCAATGTAAACAACATATCCACAAGTTTAAAGATGTGTAGATTTTGTTTGCCATTTTGGAGCTCACAGTCCGAATTAAATGTGGGAATGTAGAAAATGTTTCTTGCTCTTGTTTGAATTAAAGGCCAATTTCAGGGTAATAATTAAGTATCTTACTGTAATAGGTTCCCATTAAAATGGACAAAAATTGCTTTTTGCAACAACAACAAAAAGTCTCAAGCTAGAATTTTCCTAGGACTGTCTGGGAGTGGGGAGGGGGAAACTGAGAGGTTTGGAACTCTCTTTGTTAGTGGTGTATTAACCAATTTACCCTGGTGATGTCACCAGGCAAGCCAAAACTCCCGCTCATGCAAACCTGCTGATTAGAAGGTCCTGTGTAGATTGCATTTTCTACCAGTAACTATCAGGAAAAAACCCTGATCAAATGTTTTAACACATCTACAGTGTTAGTTTCATCAGCTGTGGTACAATATGATACAAAACACAAGAGGAAGTGAATTTTGACTGCACTAGGCCTTTAAATAATTCAGAAAAGGGAGCTGCAGTTGACTTAGTTTAATCTTTTATGAAACGTAAAAAATGTAAACTTAAAATGAAGGTTTAGATGTTGTTATGTATATATTCCCGGTCATTATAACACTTGTCTTGCACTTTAACTCTAACCCCTTTCCTCTCTTCCCCCGTTTTGTCTTTTTGCACATAATAATTTACGAAGAAGTACATTTAAGTACATTTAGATCTCTGTGCCCTGCTTTCCGACAAGATTCAATGAGTAGATAACAGGGCCACCTCAGTGAATTCAAAACCCTAACTAAGCCATAACTTATCCTGTACTGCCAATCAACTATTTTAGCGTAAAAGGAAATTACGTTTAAATTAAATGTCTTTAATTTATGAAAATGCTAATGTGCAATCAGCTCATTTTAATATTTTATCTATAATAAATACTTAAAGTAGATACTTGAATTCACAAAATAATTGTAATAATTTGATTTAAGTAAAATTTCATGAAATGTTTAATGTATATTTATATCAATAGAGCAGAATAGCTTGCTCTCTCCAAGCTGCAGATTTTTATAATCACTTGTGTATATTATCTAGTTAATCTGAAAATAGTGGGAGTTTGTGAAAAGTTTATGGTTACATGGTGCAATTTACTCTGCTTGTTCATCCAGCACAGTTTTTCAAAAAATTTTATTACTTTATAATATGTCCTACAAATACAGGTGCTAAACTGTAATGCAACGAATCTTAACCATTATGTAAAAATAACGTAAATATCACATTTACATAAGTATTCAGACCCTTTACTCATTACTTTGTTGAAGAATCTTTGGCAGTGATTACAGCCTCGAGGTTGGCACATCTGTATTTGGGGAGTTTCTCCCATACTTCTCTGCAGATCCTCTCAAGCTCTGTCAGGTTGGATGGGGAGTCTCTGCACAGCTATTTCCAGGTCTCTCCAGAGATGTTAGATCAGATTCAAGTCCAGGCTCTGCCTGGGCCACTCAAGGACAGTCAGAGACTTGTCCCGAAGCCACTATTGCGTTGTCTTTGCTGTATGCTAAGGGTCATTGTCCTGTTGGAAGGTGAACCTTTGCCCAGTCTGAGATCCTGGGCGCTCTGGAGCAGGTTTTTATCAAGGATGTCTCTGTACTTTGCTCCGTTCATCTTTCCCTCGATCCTGACTAGTCTCCCAGTCCCTGCTGCTGAAAAACATTCCCCCAGCATGACGCTGCCACCACCATGCTTCACTCTAGGGATGGTGCCAGTTTTCTTCCAGACGTGACACTTGGCATTCAGGGCAAAGAGTTCAATCTTGGTGTCATCAGACCAGAGCATCTTGATTCTCATGGTCTGCAGAGTCCTTTAGATGCCCTTTGGCAAACTCCAAGTGGGCTGTCATGTGCCTTTTTCTGAGGAGTGGCTTCCGTCGGGCCACTTTACTATAAAGGCCTGATTAGTGGAGTGCTGCAGAGGTGGTTGTCCTTCTGGAAAGTTCTCCCATCCCCACATAGGAACTCTGGAGCTCTGTCAGAGTGACCATCGGGTTCTTGGTCACCTCCCTGACCAAGGTCCTTCTCCCCCAATTGCTCAGTTTGGCCAGGCGGCCAGCTCTAGGAAGTCTGTGTGGTTCCAAACTTCTTCCAATTAAGAATGATGGAGGCCACTGTGTTCTTGGGGACCTTCAATGCTGCAGACATTTTTGGTGCCTTGACACAATCCTGTCTCAGAGCTCTACGGACAATTCCTTCAACGTCTTGGCTTGGTTTTTGCTCTGACATGCACTGTCAATCAAGTTGTATAAACATCTCAAAGATGATCAATGGAAACAGGATGCACCTGAGCTCAATTTCGAATCTCATAGCACAGGGTCTGAACACTTATGTAAATTAAGGTATTTCTCTTGTTACTTTTAATAAATTTACAAAAAAATCTAAAAACCTGTTTTCACTTTGTCATTATGGGTGAATTGTGTGTATATTGATGAGGGAAAACATTTATTTAATCCATTTTAGAATAACACAGTAATGTAACAAAATGTGGAAAAAGTCAAGGGGTTTGAATACTTTCCAAAGGCACTGTATCTACTATATTATATATATATATATATAGTACCAGTCAAAAGTTGACATCTACTCATTCTAGGGTTTTTCTTTATTTTTACTGTTTTTACATTGTACTATAGTAGTGAAGACATCCAAACTATTAAATAACATATGAAATCATGTAATAATCAAACAAGTTTTAAACAAATCAAAATATATTTTATATTTGAGATTCTTCAAAGTTGACAGCTTTGCACACTCTTGGCGTTCTCTCAACCAGCTTCATGAAGTAGTCACCTGCAATGCATTTCAATTAACAGGTGTGCCTTGTTAAAAGTTCATTTGTGGAATGTCTTTCCTTAATGAGTTTGAGCGAATCAGTTGTGTTGTGACAAGGTAGGGGTGGTATGCCGAAGATAGCACTATTTGATAAAAGACAAAGTCCATATTATGGCAAGAACAGCTCAAACAAGCATAGAGAAACATCAGTCCAGCATTACTTTAAAACATGAAGGTCAATCAAAATGGAACATTTCAAGACCTTTGAAAGTTTCTTCAAGTGCAGTCACAAAAACCATCAAGCGCTATGATGAAACTGTCTCTCATGAAGACCGCCAATGGAAAGGAAGACCCAGAGTTACCTCTGCTGCAGAGGATTAGTTCATTAGTTAACTGCACCTCAGAAATTGCAGCCCAAGTAAGTTCAAGTAACAGACCTATCTCAACATCAACTGTTCAGAGGAGACTGCGTGAATCAGGCCTTCATGGTTGAATTGCTGCAAAGAATCCACTACTAAAGGACTGCAATAATAAGAAGAGACTTGCTTGGGTCAAGAAACAGGAGCAATGGACATGGCAGAAATCTGTCCTTTGGTCTGATGAGTCCAAATGTGAGATTTTTGGTTCCAACCGCCGTGTCTTTGTGAGATGCAGAGTAGGTGAACGGTTGATCTCTGCATGTGTGGTTTCCATCGTGAAGCATGGAGGAGGAGGTGTGATGGTGTGGGGGTGCTTTTCTGGTGACACTGTCTGTGATTTATTTAGAATTTAAGGCACACTTAACCAGCATGGCTACCACAGCATTCTGCAGCGATACGCCATCCCATCTGGTTTGCACTTATTGGGACTATCATTTGTTTTTCAACAGGACAGTAACCTAAAACACACCTCCAGTCTGTGTAAGGGCTATTTGACAAAGAAGGAGAGTGATGGAGTGCTGCATCAGATGACCTGGCCTCCCCAATCACCCGACCTCAACCCAGTTGAGATGGTTTGGGATGAGTTGGACCACAGAGTGAAGGAAAAGCAGCCAACTAGTGCTTAGCATATGTTGGAAAAGCATTCCTCTTGAAGCTGGTTGAGAGAATGCCAACAGTATACAAAGCTGTCATCAGGGCAAAGGGTGGCTACTTTGAAGATATAAAATATTTAACACTTTTTTAGTTACTACATGATTACATATGTGTTATATTATAGTTTTGATGTCTTCACTATTATTCTACAATGTAGAAGATAGTGAAAATAAAGAAAACCCCTTCAATGAGTACAGTTGGTGTGTCCAAACTTTTGACTGGTACAATATATTCATATCTCACTCTTTACTATCAGTCTTCCGAGATGATGTGGAAAACGCATATCCTGTTTGAGAAAACGTAGAATACAGCAGCAACTGCAACAATATGTTTACACCATATTTTGTTTTAATGTACTCATTTAATGGCACATTATTTTCACCTACCCTATCCATCAAATGTTATGGGATGTTGAAATACAACGTTGTTTTAACAAGTTTGATAATGCACATTAAATGTTGATTTTCAGGACACAATTATTGAGAATACATTTGTCTATCTAAGGATCGACAAGGAGGCGTGTGTATCTTTGTGTTTGTTTCTATATTTAGTGCACTTACTACCCCATGAAATAGGCTTGAATTAGGACTGTTGTCGCCTGAGCTTTTTAGTAGACTGGACTGTGTGTGGTGTGACTTTTACATGGGGAGTCCATAGGCTAAGGTGTCTTTCTTTTTTTCACAAATTCTATTTTCCCGCTTTAATGTTTTATCTTTCAAACATTTACAATTTCAACAAGCTTTAGATAAATCTTTGTTTCGAAAAATTACCATTATAGAGTGGATGCAAAACTTTTGGTGATTGGTTATGTTGAGGAGAATACTTAGTTTGGTTATGTTCTGAGACAATGTTTTTCCTATGTTGAAGTTGGTCTTATCTGAAGCTATATCCTAACTAGGGAGGCACCACACCTTTGAATCTGAACTGTAAAAAAAATGTTCAAGTGTTGTTTTACCTATGCATTATTATCCCTCAACTAATTATTAAACATTTTGTTGACTAAGTTTGACTGTTGCCATTATATATTCAATACTACACGATTATATATTTCATAGTTTTGATGTCTTCACTATTATTGTACAATGTAGAAAATAGTAAAAATAAAGAAAAACCCTTGAATGAGTAGGTGTGTCCAAACTTTTGACTGCTACTGTATATAATACTGTACATGCAGTAAAGTTCATCATTTGAACTGACAGAATTATTGGAGCTGATACAATCCATGTTAAGGTTCACATTGTATTATCATAAGTAGCATGACATTAGATTTTGTTGATTTAATATTTGAATCACATGACATGACAGTGTCATGTACCTCAACCAGTAATACGTGGCCCTCACAGATTTTATTCCCTGCCACCAGTGGTGTAAAGTACTTAAAAACCTCTTAGGGATCATTGGGGCGCTCCCGACACTACCCAAAGAAATGTAAGGCGCCAAATTCAAAATCCAAAAGTAGAATTATAAAACATTCATCAATATACAAATGTTGCATACTCTTCAAAAGCTTAGACTCTTGGCAATCTCACAGTGTTGTCAGATTTCGAAAAGGCTTTACGGCAAAAGCACAACATTTGATTGTCTGAGGACAGCACCTCACATATTTTCTGCATTAGCATAATTTCATAACCAGCACGGGTCTCACAAAACACATAAAAGAGCTAAAATAAATCACTTACCTTTGATGATCTTCTGCTGAGGGCATACCGAAGTGTCCAAGCAAGACAATCCATGTTTCTTTAGTTAGAAAAAGTCATTGTTTATATCCATAAGTCTCCGTTTGGTTGGCGCGTTATGTTCAGAAAATCCACCGTCTACTCGCCCATTGTACAGGGAAGAGAAAGCGTTCAAATTATACCTATCAACTTTTCCCAAACAAATCAAATATCATTTATAATGTATCCTTTAGGTACACTTTTATGTATATTAACTATAATATTTCACACGGAAAATAACCTGGACGATAGAAAAGGAAAATCCAGAGGAGCGCGCTCACGGTCTCGAGCGCAAAAAACAAAAGCCACTTCCTCCATCCACTTACATATTCTTCTTCTGTAAGGTTGTTTTCCAAGGTAAACCTTGTCTGAAGACTGTTGACATCTAGTGGAAGCCATAGGTACTGCAACCTGGGTCCTATTTTACAGCAAATGCCATAGACAGCTATTGGAAGTGAGGGCATGTCACAAAAGTGAGGGCATGTCACACGGGTTTTCGCCTGCCATATCAGTTCTGTTATACTCACATACATTATTTTAACAGTTTTAGAAACTTATTATGTGCATATCCTAGTTTCTGGGCCTGAGTGGCAGGCATTTTACTTTGGGCACGCCAGACTCTCCAAAACCGACACTGCCGCTCCCTAAGAAGTTTTTTAATTAAGTAAAAATAAAGTACTACTTAAGTAGTTGTTTGGGGTATCTGTACTTTACTATTTATATTTTTGACAACTTTTACTTTTACATCGCTACATTCCTAAAGAAAATTATGTAATTTTTTTTGTTTGTTTTTTTCATACATTTTGCCTGACACCCAAAAGTACTAGTTACAATTTCATTGCTTAGCAGTACAGGAAAACGGTCCAATTCACACACTTATCAAGAGAACATCTCTGGTCATCCCTACTGCCTCACATTTGGTGGATTCACTAAACATAAATGCTTCCTTTGTAAATTATGTCTGAGTGTTGGAGTGTGCCGCTGGCTGTTAAAAAAAGTAACAAAAAAAAAACTGGTGGTTTGCTAAATATAAGGAATTTGATGTGTAGCATTTACTTTTACTTTGAAAGTTTGAAAATGTAGTATTTTTTCCACCACTGTACATACATTTAAAATCAGATACTTTTAGACTTTTACTCAAGTAGTGTTTTACTGGGTTACTTTCACTTTTACTTTTTATATTAACGTTTCTTTATTTTTACTCAAGTATGACAATTGAGTACTTTTTCCACCTCTGCCTGTAAATCACTTTCCACAAATGTAAATCACCAATCCACAAATGTAAATCACCAATCCACAAATGTAAATCACTTTCCACAAATGTAAACCGCTTTCCAAAAATGTAAATCACTTTCCAAATCACTTTCCACAAATGTAAATCACTTTCCACAAATGCAATTTAAACACAGGAGAGATATGCGCAAACATGACAGATATGGCAGACCTGCAACTCCATATTTGGAAGCGCTTAGGTCACCTGACTTTTGGGAGGTGACCTAAGCATCACGGTGAAGAGAACCGCTACCCGCTACCGCTCATCGCCTCGGCCTTCGAGCCACTCCAGTGGGCCACTGTTTTCTCCAAGTTGGACCTGCAGAACGCCTACCACCTGGTGTGGATAAGGGAGGGGGATGAGTGGAAGACTGCCTTCAACATGGCCAGCAATCACTACGAATATCTGGTAATTCCATTTGGCCTCTCCAATGCCCCAGCAGTGTTCCAGGGCCTGGCCAATGACATTCTCTGCGACATGTTGAACCAGGTTGTCTTCTTCTACCTTGACGACATCCTCGTTTTCTCCCACTCAGTTCAAGAACACGTGCTCCACGTCCGACAGGTCCTCCAGCGCCTCCTGGAGAACCAGCTTTTGGTAAAAGTGGAGAAATGCAAATTCCATCGCTCCACCATCCTCTTCCTTGGTTACATCATCGCTGCAGGGAATGTACAGATGGATCCCGGGAAGGGGAGAGCGGTGGTGGATTGGCCCCAGCCTACGTCCAGTGTGCATCTGCAACGTTGCCTGGGATTTGCCAAATTTTATTGACGCTTTATCTGGGGCTACAGCACCCTGGCTTCCCCCCTGTCTGCACTCACCTCTCCCAAGGTTCCGTTCACGTTGCCCCAGCTGCTGACCGGGGTTTGCGGGACCTCAAGCACCACTTCACCAAAGCTCCCATATTGGTTTATCCTGACCCGTCTCGTCAGTTCGTGGTGGAAGCCGATGCTTCAAATGTCAGAGTGGGGGCTGACCTGTCCCAGCGTTCTGCCCTGGACCTCAAGTTACATCTCTGCGCCTTCTTCTCCCATCGCCTCAAAGCCACGGAGAGGAATTACGATGTGGAAAATCAAGAGCTTCTCGCTATGAAGATGTATTTGGAGGAGTGGAGACAATGGTTGAAGGGAGCGGAACATCCGTTCACGGTGTGGACAGATCACAAAAAACCTGGAATATCTCCACATCGCCAAGCGTCTCAATTCCAGACAAGCAAGGTGGGCCCTACTTTTCACCCGGGTTTAACTTCTCCCTCTCCTACCGACCAGGATCCAAGAATATCAAGCCGGATGCGTTGTCACGCCGCTATAGTAACGGCGCTATAGCCCCGCGGCTACACCCTCGGACCCCGAGACCATCCTTCCCACCTTGTGCCTGGCGATGGCACTCAGCTGTGGAATAGGGAAGCAGGTCCGTGAGGCGTAGCATTCCCAGCCAAACCCCGGGGGGGAGGGGGGAAGATAACCGGATGTTTGTTTCTGACGCTGTCCACTCCTCGGTCCTGGAGTGGGCCCACTCCTTCAGGCTTGCCTGCCACCCGGGCTCCTGTCGGACCCTGGCCTTCATTTGAGGAACACACTCTTGGCGTTCTTCGCCCCCGGGACGGTCTGTGCACAGAACAAGACTCCTTGGCAAGCTCCGGCTGGTCTCCTTCAACCACTTCCTGTCCCTCACCGTCCCTGGTCTCACAACCAGATATTCGTAATGACTGCTGGCCGTGTTGAAGGCACAGGTCTTCCCCCATCTGATCGCAACACCGCCATCCTGACAGTAGTGGACCGTCTTCCAAAGCTGCCCACTTCATTCTCCTCCTCAAGCTACCATCTGCCAAAGAGACGGCCCAGCTCATGGTGCAGCACGTCTTCTGGATCCATGGACTCCCGGTGGCTAGGTCGTCGGCCAGCCTGTCCACCATCGGAGTGAGCCATGCAAGACCTGGAGATGACAAGACCTGGGGACGCCAACCCCACCACCTGGAGCCAGCAACTTGTGTGGGTTGAATACTCCCGCAACACCTTCCCCTGCTCTGCCTTTGGGTTCTTGCATTTCAAGTGTTCCCTGGGTTATCAGCTCCCGCTCTTCCCGGAGCAAGAGGAAGAGATCGGCATACCCTAAGGCCCAGATGTTCGTCCACCGCTGTCGCCGCACCTGGAAGAGAGCCCGGTCGGCTTTTCTCAAGACCACCTGCCTGGCTCCCCGGTATCGTCTTGGGCAGAGGGTATGGCTGTCCACTCGAGACCTGCCCCTCCGGGTGGTCTCCGGCAAACTTTCCCCCCATTTTGTCTTCTGTTGCCCTGTACCTTCCGTATACATCCCACTTTTCATCTGTCTAGGATTAAACCTACATCTCACAGCCTTTAGTCTCCTGTTTCTAGGCCCACCTCTCTTCCCCGTCTCATCGACGGCCAACCGGCGTCCCCGGTGAGGCACCTCATGAAGGTTCGACCACGGAGAAGGGGATTCCAGTACCTGGTTGACTGGGAGGGTTTTGGCCCGGAGGAGACGTGCTGGGTCCCCGCTAGGGACATCCTGGACCCAGGCCTCATCACTGAGTTCGTTTTGCTTCATCAAGCCTACCAGTGTTTTTTCCCGTGCTCCTTTCCGTCTCTAGTTACAGTTTTCTAGCTTTCCCGGTTTTTGACCATTCTGCCTGCCCTGACCCTGAGCCTGCCTGTCGTTCTGTACCTTGTCACACCACCCTGGGTTACTGACCTCTGCCTGCCCTGACCCTGAACCTGCCTGCCGTTCTGTACCTTTCAGACTCTGCTTTGGACTACTGACGTTTGCCTGCCCCCTGTTTTTGTAATAAACTTTTGTTGCCTCGAACGTGTCTGCATCTGGGTCTTCTCCTAAGCCTTGACAGCCACTACCTGGGTGGGGGCACACAATTGGAATTCCCACCGGCTAGGTACAAGGTTGTGAAGGTCCTCATTAGCAGCCCTGAGAAATTCCTTGAATATTATGCTCACCCATCTGGGGGCTTTGGTTTTGTAAGACCAAGCCTGCCAGGCTGGCTCAGAATCTTGAGTCGGTGTTGCTGCTTTTGTGGATCTCTGACCGCATTTATCTTTCTGTCTTGGCTGTGTATAGGCTACTTGCAGTAGGCCTATAAAACAGATAAGGACTTCTCTTTAGTGTATGGGTCGCTCAGGTGTGTGTCTAGGGTATAGGGCTGGGGACTGTTCCATCATGGGATGATGATGTTAATGTGAGCCATGAACAGCCTGTCAAAGAATTTCAGGTTACCTTGGTGTTCTTGGGCACAGGGCCTTTGGTGGTCTGCTTGAAACATGTAGGTATTACAGACTGGGTCAGGGAGAGTTTGAAGATATCAGTGAAGACACTTGCCAAATGGTCAGTGCATGCTCTGAGTATGCATCCTGGTAATCCGTCAGGAGGACATTGGAAACCAGCCACTAGGGGCAACAGTGAGCAATGTTCATCGGGAGCTTCATGAAATGGGTTTCCATGGCCGAGCAGCCGCACACAAGCCTAAGATCACCATGCGCAATGCCAAGTGGAGCAGTGGAAATGCATTCTTTGGAGTGATGAATCACGCTTCATCATCTGGCAGTCCGACGGACGAATATGCGTTTGGCTGATGCCAGGAGAACACTACCTGCCCCAATGCATAGTGCCAACTGTAAAGTTTGGTGGAGGAGGAATAATGGTTTGTGGCTGTTTTTCATGTTTTGGGATAGGCCCCTTAGTTCCAGTGAAGGGAAATCTTAACGCTACAGCATACAATGACATTCTAGACGATTCTGTGCTTGGGAGGGCCCTTTCCTGTTTCAGAATGACAATGCCCCAGTGCACAAAGCGAGGTCCATACAGAATTGGTTTGTTGCGATCGGTGTGGAAGAACTTGACTGATCTCAACCCCATCAAAGACCTTTGGGATGAATTGGAACACTCTGGTAATAAGATTCTTTTTTTTTACCGTTTGAGCTAGAGACAAGCCATTTTCTTTGCTGTGAAGCTGCAAGCATGCCTGTCGCGAAGCTCTTTTTCCTCTCTGGCACTGCTGCATGACATCTAACTTGCAAAGCCCATCAGACTGTCCTGTGCTCTTGGTTATAGCAATTATATACATTGTACATTGTATATCAAATGTACAAATGTAACAGAGGTCTAGTCAGGGTCTGCATCCCCCCTCGCCATCGTGGCTAAATTATATTTAAAAAACTATTGGAGGAATCGATGTTCAGTAAGAGCAGATGGAGAAAAGCAGGTGAGTGATGGCTGGAAGGTGTGTGGATATTATTGGACGGGCGCATACAAGAGCCTAGTTGCTGCTGCTTAAATGTTTTTGTAGTATCATATGAAACGGTACTACGGTATTCTACAATGTTGGTATCATAAGTATTATGGCGTTTTGGTACTGTGATATTATCGTGGTACCGGTGTAAGGTGCAACACTAACTAAAGTAGTAACTAAAACATTTTTTAAAACTAGTCCTATTAGCAAGGTTGCACTTGTTGCAACTATCCAGGTGGTGAGGTACTGTAACCCTGACCAACAACAAACACAACAGTTACTCCAGTCCCCTTCATCCCCCACCAGTAAAGACAAGTAGACACTCAGGGGACAAAGACATAGCCCCAGGTCACACTTACACACGGATCTTGCATTTGTCTTAGAAAACAACAACCTGTCTGTGTCAATGTCTTACATATGCGGTAACTGTGATGTACATTTGCTTACCCTTGAGAAAGTTATTTAGAATAGGGGAAGCAATTAAGTGAGAAAAAGGGGTGGGGATTGACTCAATTCTATCGTGATTGTGTCACGATCTTCGGAAATGACAGACCAAGGCGCAGCGAGGCATCCAGTATACATCTTTTAATGAATGAACGTAACTGGGCAAAACAACAAAATGAACAAAGATCGCAACATAAACA